>JAOTOM010005064.1:565000-848202 GCA_034440615.1 Ashinkailepas kermadecensis
CCAATGGTACTGTGATAGAATTCCTTGATCCCACCCCTGCCTACTATGTAACATGTACGGACACGGTGTACGTCTGCATGTGCCCTTTGCTCGTGGTGAGCCAGCCAGAGGATAAAGGAGTGCTCCGTCAGCTTTAGCGGGCGCTATGTTTATACCACATAGGTAACCGTGCTTGGAGATCCCGGGTGGGTCGGGGGTCTGGACTCGGCCTGGTCTGATAACCTGCGAATGTCAACTATTTGTCGTATCCCGTATTCAATCTGAAAATTGTCGGATCCTAACACCCCAACCACCGGCTGGCTTAGCGAGAGATCGCTAAGCCAGACGGGGGATGGGGATGGCTTAGCGAGAGATCGAGGCCTTGTGCGCAACGTCAAGCATCAAGTTGGTTTCGGAACATTATGCCGTGCGTGAAACCGTGCGTGGTCAAGTCATTCAAGTCATGATTGTGCACGGATTGCACCAGGATTGTGCATACTGTGACCCCCTCCAGCATCGCTGCATGGATGACGTATTTTGGTAAAAGTGGATCGGGTTCAATTCGGGGGGGGGTATCGAGTTGCTGGCCTCCGGTCCAATGCAAGATGAGAGCTCGATCGGCTGATTTTTGCGAGTTCGGTGCGCGCCATTGCGACTTCGGGCGCGCACCATTACAACTTCGGGCGCGCGCCATTGCGACTTCGGTGCGCGCCATCCGGGGATGGAAAAGGGCAGACTCTAGAATCCAAGATGAAACAATGCATATTCTTCCTCTTCAACCATGTTATGTTCCACTGCTGGTCTCGTTTGCGCGCGACTAAATAATGTATTAAAGTGACAACTCCCCTCCCCGAGCAAAGCTCCTGGATTCGGCCATGCTCGACATGAAACGGCGCCTGTCTCCGTCCGACTCGGCTAATGTGCGGAAGTCATTGTACGGAAGTCATTGTGCAGCAGCCGTGTGTCGACTTGGCCTTTGCACAGCGGGCCAAGATCGACATCCAGCGTTTCAAAAGCCAAGCAAGTTGAATGTGGCGAAATGAACTCGAATTATGCATACAAGTAGATAAATGTGCATCCAGCTATGCTTCGGTTGTGGTAGTTTATTATCACTTCATTTTGGTTTCCTTGGCATTGTTTTTTCCGTTTCTTCCTGTTATCGTTGATAATAGCGTGTGCATTGCGACTTTCACTTGTCTGATAGTAGCCAGATATCTGAAAATTACCCAGTCATTGTCGACTGTTGTAACTCACGTGCTGAACACATTGTCAGTTGGATCTCGTATCCTATCATATTTTGGCGATTGGTTTGTAAGTGTAATGTGAGGCGCGAGTGTATTACCGAACGTATTTAATTCTACTTCGAAAGGCAATATGTCACTTTCGGCTGCATGAAAAGTATACACTCCTCAGGATTTCCGCCTAGTTTCATTCATTTATTGGAAAGGAACAAATGACCCCTTCGAGTCCATGAAAACCAGCTGCGTCGAGTTCTGGCCGAAGGAGCTACGGTGTGCTGGCGTACCCAGTTTTTTAAGTCCGCGAACTGGCGTGCGCCGCCGCCGCCGCCGAGACATTCAGTCTGGGGGACAGCCGGAGGTCGGCCTCATGCAGCACACCGCCGCCGCCACTTCAGTCTGGGGGACAGCCGGAGGTCGGCCTCATGCAGCACACCGCCGCCGCCACTTCAGTCTGGGGGACAGCCGGAGGTCGGCCTCATGCAGCACACCGCCGCCGCCACTTCAGTCTGGGGGACAGCCGGAGGTCGGCCTCATGCAGCACACCGCCGCCGCCACTTCAGTCTGGGGGACAGCCGGAGGTCGGCCTCATGCAGCACACCGCCGCCGGGACATTCAGTCTGGGGGACAGCCGGAGGTCGGCCTCATGCAGCACACCGCCGCCGCCACTTCAGTCTGGGGGACAGTCGGAGATCGGCCTCATGCAGCACACCGCCGCCGCCACTTCAGTCTGGGGGACAGCCGGAGGTCGGCCTCATGCAGCACACCGCCGCCGCCACTTCAGTCTGGGGGACAGTCGGAGATCGGCCTCATGCAGCACACCGCCGCCGCCACTTCAGTCTGGGGGACAGCCGGAGGTCAGCCTCATGCAGCACACCGCCGCCGCCACTTCAGTCTGGGGGACAGCCGGAGGTCGGCCTCATGCAGCACACCGCCGCCACTTCAGTCAGGGGGACAGCCGGAGGTCGGCCTCATGCAGCACACCGCCCCCACTTCAGTCTGGGGGACAGCCGGAGGTCGGCCTCATGCAGCACGCCGCCGCCGCCGCCGCCACCACCGCCACCGCCACCGCCACCGCCACCGCCACCGCCACCGCCACCGCCACCGCCACCGCCACCGCCACCGCCACCGCCACCGCCACCGCCACCGCCACCGCCACCGCGGTAGCTTCAAGACCGTCAAGATATTTTAACTTTAGCTTTGACTTCAGCGAATTTAACCCATAGCGAGCTTCCCAAACAGAATATAGGAGACCATCGAAAATTTGTAACCCAATGAACTCAATCCACGAACCCAATTGGCCCAATTATTTCAATAAGCAATGCTTTGGTCGGAGGTCAATGACTTTAATTGACCTCATCGCTCCGGAGAACCCAGGGTCACCGCTCCGCGGGTCGTCGGCGAGGCGGTCGCTCGTGTCAGCTACACGGAAGCTATACGCCACTTTCGACAACCTTTTTGGCGCGCGCATTACCTCTTTGTCGAATGGAAACGTCTTGAGTTTATGGTGCGGAAACGTCAGCTACGGAACCGCGCCGTTGATGAGCTGTGCACGTGGCTTGACGGGAAGCCAGGTAGGGCCGCAGACGGCGGGTCAGGTATGGCCGCAGACGGCGGGCTAGGTATGGCCGCGGACGGTCAGGTATGGCCGCTGACGGCGGGTCAGGTGTGGCCGCTGACGGCTGGCCATGTATGGCCGCAGACGGCGGGCTAGGTATGGCCGCAGACGGCTGGCCATGTATGGCCGCAGACGGCTGGCCATGTATGGCCGCAGACGGCGGGCCATGTATGGCCGCAGACGGCTGACCATGTATGGCCGCAGACGGCTGGCCATGTATGGCCGCAGACGGCGGGCCATGTATGGCCGCAGACGGCTGGCCATATATGGCCGCAGATGGCGGGCCAGGTATGGCCGCAGATGGCTGACCATGTATGGCCGCAGACGGCGGGCCATGTATGGCCGCAGACGGCTGGCTAGGTATGGCCACTGACGGCGGGCCAGGTATTGCCGCAGACGGCGGGCCATGTATGGCCGCAGACGGCGGGTCAGGTATGGCCGCAGACGGCGGGTCAGGTATGGCCGCAGACGGCGGGCCATGTATGGCCGCAGACGGCGGGCCATGTATGGCCGCAGACGGCGGGTCAGGTATGGCCGCAGACGGCGGGTCAGGTATGGCCGCAGACGGCGGGTCAGGTATGGCCGCAGACGGCGGGTCAGGTATGGCCGCAGACGGCGGGTCAGGTATGGCCGCAGACGGCGGGTCAGGTATGGCCGCAGACGGCGGGCCAGGTATGGCTGCAGACGGCAGGCCCTGCCAGCCGAGACCCTGGCGCTGCGCTGTATGGCTGCAGACGGCAGGCCCTGCCAGCCGAGACCCTGGCGCTGCGCTGACGTCCGAGACCGCGCCGCGGCGGACGCCATTTTCTACCGAACGAGACTCATCAAGTAATGACAACAAGCCGTGTGATGAATACTAGTCAGTGGGGGCATGTAGAACATGCTTTGTGTGCGTGTGGCTGATTGTGACATCAGATACAGGTCCTTCAATAGTGGGTGCATGTTTTCGTCAGAAGAAGAGCATGTTGAGTGGATTGTTCCTTTCTGTTTATTTGTCTTATTGGTTTGTGTGGCTGCGGTGCACATTCAGAACAAAGGTGTCAATCTCGGCCGAAGATGGTAACACACATACCGCAGAGAAAAGTCGGATATAGTTTCGCATTGTTTTTTTTCCATCAGGGTCGGAGCACGGGAGAACCGCGGTAAATAACACGAGTCACCATCGTCCGCCTCCTCCCCCACGGCTCATATGGATCTGTACCCCCTGGGTTGAGAAAAACATATGAGAACAGCTGGCGGCCCTGAGATACATGACCTTCGTCGGGGGAGGAGGGTAAGTAGTAAACGTCCGCAATGCGTCTCGCATTTAATTCCGAAGATGGAGCGAAAATTGTTCCCTAAATATCTTCGTATAGTGAATTTTCACTCACAAATAGAACAGGGCATACCTTTGAAGCCCCATCATAAATGTCAAGCCATTGCAACCGGCCGTTCCATAGACACCAGTTTTGAGGGGCTAAACATCGATACTGGCCCACTGTGCACCGGTCGGCGCTTCCGTGCTGTGTTAACCGGGAATGACGAGCACGAACCAGACACGTTTGCTACCAGGCTGGCAGAGATGAGCGCTGTGCAGCCGAGGCCCGTCACGGCGGTGCCTGGCAGTGCCTCGAGGTGGGAGATCGAACGCAGCACAGGGAGTGATCTAAACATGAAAGGGTCGTCGTGTTACTATATCCCAGAGGTTGGCGTGGCACTTACCGTGTATAGAAAAACCATTCTATGTGGTATGAGAAACTCTCCCCCCCCCCCTCAGATTCCACGGCTGAGTTGCTGTTGGCTCCGAGAACACGCCGACGAAACATAAATGTCGTTCTGGTACTATCTCGGAGAAGAGTTGAACACCGAAAACCGTGGGACTTCTCTGATTGCGATTCATACCTGACCACCTTTCAGACCAGAGCTTTCAGCAGCGGAACTTGTCGGTCGTGTCGCAAATAGATTAGTTTGTCTTGTTTTGTTTGTTTTGTTAAATTAGGCATTTCGGCTTCCTCGTGCCATTTTGTGCGGAATAGATTGGGCTATTGAAGTCGCTAAGTGGCCTCGATAACAGTCCCACCGGACTAGCTTTATGCTTGCTGGCCTGTTGCGGCAATGCCGGTGAAAGAACAGTGCAACTACATGAGGTGGGACAACTAAAGGTCAGCGAAGATGTCGCTCGGCCGAGCTTCTCACTTGTTTGCGGCAACAAGCACCTGCACATACCGCCCAACAACGACTAGCAACGAAGCGACCTGCTCTCTGGGGAAATCATTGCCCGACAATTCGCAACGCGTTGGTTTTCTGTGAGTGCTTCCGTCAGGCTTAGCAATGCTGCTGTTTGCTGTCTCGCAGGCAGCCCTCCACAGCAGCGCAAAAGTTGCGTTCAGATATGTATCGCGTGAGTGTAGTAGCCCCCGCAGTGCGAGAGGGAGCTGGGCCGATGCTAGTTTGGTTCCCCTTCGATTCTTCTGAGATACCTGCTAGCCGTTTCAAGGTATCGTTTTGAAATTTGGCGCACCTTCTGACAGCCGACGTGTGTACATGGTGTGGAAACGCAGAGGTAGAGTCTTTAAGACCATGGAGTTAGGGCAGATCAGAGTGAGGTCACATCCTAGTCTAAATGCTCGGATGTGCATTGCAATATTTGCATGGACCAATTTGGCGAGGTTCAAAGTACAGTCAAAAGTTGTGATGTGCAGTCAAAGGTAAAGCATGAATATTTCGGCAACCTAAACAAAAACACGAAAGCAATGAAGTGACCATAGGTCAGGTTACCAGGTGGAGCGGAGGTTAGAACTCGAAACATGTTTTGCGCATGTCTTTGTGATAATGAATATTTTTAAGCAAACTTCAGACCATATGTCTAATCGTAATTTATTTCCATTAATATGGTTCAAGGTTTTAAGTTGATGTCAGATCAGCACAGGCGCTCCGGAGGACAAAATACGGATTTCTTGGAAGCAAAATTTGCTAAGCCAGGCTAATTTTCTCCGGTAATCTTCTTTTTGTGGTGTGATTATGATTCTCAGATTCGATTTGAAAATGTGCGACAGTCTGAAAGTTGTCGGATTAAAAAAAAAATTCCCTCAAAACCCCACAAAATTGGAAAACATTTGGCTTTGTTTTGGTGACACTTGAACCTTTTCCTGCACACAAATTTCCTCCGAGATCATCAGCTTCTACAGTTCATAACATATATCCAGGAACTTAACCTTTACCTCATCGGCTACCGTGACCGTTGCACATGCGAATGTGCGAAACTAGTTCTTCTGTTTACATATCATCAGCATTGAAGCACGAAATCGCACTGGCTTCAGGACCGGAGTCCGAAGACTACGGGTAAGGCCGGGCGACTGACTGCATCCCGAGTCCTGACACCGACCTGCTTGACCTGACTTGCTAGGTCAGCCAAAAACGTAAAGAAAATGATACCGAAGATGTTCCAAGTAACTCTGAAAGTTGATTGAGATACCTCATGCGTGCATCGCATCTCTAGCTAACTTTCAGCAAATGTTAGTGTGAGGACCGAATTGGCCATCACACTGAGGGGGGGGAATTCTGCCGCACTGCGAGCGTTAAGTGTTCAGGGTGAAAGTGAACACGTGCTTAAACTCCCTGATCATACTAGTTTTTCCTTCTTGCTAAGGCTATATATTTGCATTATCATAGTCGATTTGTTCATATATATTAATGTCTGACAGATTCCTACCGTTGCCATTTTCCACATATGGAGTTCATTTTCAGATATGGTGAATGGCAATTGGATCGTCAACTAACTCGACTATTTGGTAGCACATTGATGCGAAAATTATGGGGACAGTGTGTCAAGTCTTACCAAGCTTCGACAAACCAAACTACCACTCGAACTGGAAGTTCCAGCTCAACGGCGAGATATCCACTGGAGTGCAGCGCGCCTCCAATGCTCTGATACACCGATACGGCTGGACCGCTGCCGAGTCCTCGGGCTTGTCGGGCCAGCGATTCCAGCCTCCAATGCTCTGATACACCGATACGGCTGCCCCGCTGCTGAGTCCTCGGGCTTGCCGGGCCAGCCATCCCAGCTGACTCTCTCAGCCGAGGCTGGGTGTGAGCGCACGGGCGTGCAACGACCCCTGTCTCGTCAGGGCAGGGGAGACGCTAACCAACTCAGTTGCATGGACAGAAAATCATGCATGTTTCGTGACAGGTAGCATCTAACTAGCTATTGTAAGGGAGTAGCACAGTGCGCTTTTACTGGAGGTGGTCTTCCTCTACACGGAGCGTCTTCACCTATGCATTTTTCATGGTAAGGGAAGAGTGCTCGATAAAGCCCTTACCTCCTGAGGTGTTTTTGGAAAAATCCGTTTCACGTTGCTATTGAGACACCAGCGACGACTTTGTACCGCGGTGTGCAGTGAAAGCTATTATGGCGAATGGCCCAATTACCCAAATACATTTGCAGCAAATTGACATTAATGTTCAGTAAGCAGCTGTTTAATGCCACAGTCACTTCCTTCAATTCCAATCGCTTGTCGTTGCGGTTGGTGTGGCGTGGTAGACCAACTCATGGTACTCTGACTGCCAACCAGTATGTGTAAATACCCTAAAACACTTATAAGAAGGATGGAAAGACTCACTCTGACTGGCATTGTTCAAAGCATGTTCATCGGTCGATTTTGTCACCGGTCCCTGCGGGCGAGAAAAGTTGATCCGAAGTTTGAATTAGGTCGACCATCAACACTTATTTAGAAGCCATTCAGGCTATCCATTCCGGTAAGTCATTTAGCCGTGGTGGTCCTCGGTTTTGGCACTACAATCTCCGCTTTCCTGCGTAATGGTTGGTTGGTTATTGGTTTTACGACACGTCGACCGTTGAGTCATATAGCGTCGCCAATCTCTCACGCCGATTGGTCGCGGGCGAAGAGTAGCGACAGGTGAGATTCGAACCCACAATCTTTCGATTGCGAGACGAGCATCTTACCCCTAGACCACTCGCCCCCTTCCTGCGTAAGGTATGGGATTCAGTCAGCGGTGGTATGTTGGGAATTCGATGGGAAATCCAGAGCAATAAGTAGTCGCCACATATGGAAATTCTCCCACTGATGGGGTCATGTCGCCAGAATGTGCGCGGTGCGCGTATTCAATGTGTTCCCATTAGTGTATGTCAGCACTAACGACCGATTAGCCCCCGCCTGGCGGAAACAACTTAATGAACACTTAGGCTGAGTGACATTCGCTCATGCTGAGAGCTAATCTACTGATGATTTGACCAACCGAGCCGTCCCTACGCTGACCTTATTGCTCTCACTCCGGCGGGACTTCCCCTCACATCCCACACTTTGGGCACGTGCTCTCTCAAATCCAGGCTTAAAACCAACTGGCCTCACGCTGCACACTCTAAGTGATCTGCATTTACATTTGATCGGATTTAAACAGCGGAGGAGCATACGGATTTAGAGGGAGGGGCGCAGCGCCACATTTCCAGTGGCTTCGTCACTGTCAACACAGTACGACTTGTGCCAAAAGTTGTCGCTAAAGGGGGATCGTAGTGTCCCAACGTCATGATGCCATGGGCGTACTCTCTAGGGACCTGCGGGCACATCTTTGACAATTTCGACCACTGTAGCACGTAAGTCAGAGTAGAGAAAAGACAGCACAACAGATGGATCCGGACAGACGAATCTGCTCACAGAACTACACGTAGTACAACAGTGAGTGATGAAATCGTGTTTGTTGGCAGGTGGTTAACAAGTTAAGCGAGCACGGCTAAACAGACCATCCCACAGTAAGGCCGATTAGCAGCATAGTCGTTAAATGGTAGACATATTGATTGCTTTACGTACGACCGCGAACAAATGTGTCTCGGCAGTGCTCGGAAACACAGCTTGCTTCCGAACATTTTGATGTTATGGGCCAGTTTTATCAGCATTCCGAATAGATTAAGGATTAAGGATGTAACAGCTTGTTGGTACGTTGAACGCGAATTGCAGTACCAAGACAATACAATCAATGAAGCAACAGAGTAAAACGAGCTTTAACAACACCAAGTCTTACGAATCAACAGCTTAAAATATAAGCGTGAATGAAGGGCCGGCTTTGTCAAACCTTAGCAGTGAGATCATTTCAACAAAATGATGGCATAAAGTGATGCTTGACATACCAAGCATTGTATTGTGATTTTGACAGTAGGAGTATTAAGGTGATAGGCTGAATAGGAGGTGTTTCAGTCATTGTTGGTTAGTAATCTTTGAAGTTGTTATTTGCTGTAGTTTTATTGTCTGCTCTTTTGGGTGATTGTTAGCTAAGTGTTCTTGTTTCAGTGTTATTGCTAGTGCAACTACTACCATGGACATGCTAGTGTTTGGTGTTTGGGGTGATTTGCCAGCCGAAGAAGGCAGCACAGGAGGTGAATGTTTCGACCCAGGGTTCATTTAAACTGCGGCGCCGAGGAGTTCATGCAAAACTGATAAACAACTGCCATATTTGCATGTTTCCTGCATATGTAAGCTTTTTAGATACTCTATAAAAAAAATTGCATTTCTCTAGCAATACCTTTGCTACAAATTTCCTCAATTCAATCCATATTGGCCAACAAATTACTATGGGTGTGCATACCTCTCTGCATGTTAATATGAATAGCATTCGCATTAAGCGTGCATTTTATTTCCAACTTACGGTTTCATGCAGTTTGATGAAACTGGGATAAGATCATTCATGCATCATGATCACGTTCGAGCACCAGCCACGTGCTTGCTGGGACGTACCGGCGGCAGAACACTCACGATTTCACAACATTTATGTATATTTATTTATTTATTTATTCATTCATTTATTTTATTCATTCATTTATTTATTCACAACAGAGACTATCGGTGTGAAGACTGCATGTGGTTTCGGACCTGCCGCCATCCAATTCGTGTTTGCGTGCACCACACGCCGGACGCCGTCTGGCAACCGGTATCACAGCAACTGACACGATGCGATCACAACAGCGAGCGTTGGGTGTGCTGACGATCAGAACAGCGAGTGTTGGGTGTGTTGGCGATCACAACAGCGAGTGTTGGGTGTGCTGACGATCACAACAGCGAGTGTTGGGTGTGCTGACGATCAGAACAGCGAGTGTTGGGTGTGTTGGCGATCACAACAGCGAGTGTTGGGTGTGTTGGCGATCACAACAGCGAGTGTTGGGTGTGTTGGCGATCACAACAGCGAGTGTTGGGTGTGTTGACGATTCGGCAGGCGGCGCGCCGGCCCGACACGTGGGAGCCGCGCCGGCGCGATATGTTCACGTCGGAGCCGGCCGTAATTGGTCTGCCGCCCGATCGACCGACCGCCTCGGCTCACCTCCCGACCAGACATTGATCAGCTCCACCTAATGAACCGGACGCAGTGTCCGAAATATACTGCCACCGGTCCGGCACTTCCAGCTGTTAGTTATTGTCGGCACCGTCGTAAATTGTCTCCTGGATGGTCCATAAAATGTGATTTCCATGATAAGCAGGCAGCTTATTACAGCTCTTGGGACGCACGTGGTCGATTTACAACGAGTGCCACGCGGTGAGGTCGCGCCAAATATGGACTGGTCGTCATGGTCAGAAGTGTTAACTCTAGAATTGCTGAGAGGAGACATTCACGCCCCTCGTGCTCTTCCGGGATGGCCGCCGAACGCGCAGCTCAATCCTAGTCAATTGTGGCATGTCTTGTGACAATTTACTGGTGGCATATCTTGTGACAATTGACCAGTGGCAATCTTGTGACAATTGACTAGTGGATCCATTGGTGGTCGGATTTTTATCCGAGTACCCAGGGTTGCTGAACTAAACGAGGTCAAAATTCAGTCAGCGGTTGCGAAATTCATTTTAGGGTTCGTTTCCAAGAGCTGTCGAAAATAGAGCTTCAGAATACCTAAAAGTGTTGCATATATAGGCACAGCCATTTGCCCAAAGAAAACGACCGAAAGAAATTGGATGACATCCAGTCGGATTTCGAGATCAGGTCAAAGTTAAAGCTAACCGTTTGTGTCCTTGCTCAGAATAGTCAGCCTAACAATCATGGCGAAAAAGAGAACTATGTGATACAGCGCATTGCCTTCCATGTGTATGTAAAATTGTAGGTCGCTATTGTGTCAGGTCACCGAGGCATGACCAAAAATGACCACCTAGGTATCACCAAAATGTGTGCCTGTACCCCTGTCCGCAGAAATGACCAAATATCGAACTGCATCTATCGTCCTACTTAGACAGCTAAGCGATGTCATATGCGTGTATTACATGAATTAACATGTCTTCTACGTTTACATAAATAGGTGCACACTGTGAAGCCAATCCTTGGTCAATGAGTCGGGTGAATCGGACGAGCCTGAGCCGATCGGCTTTTTCCAGACAATTGACATCCAGGACAATTTTCAACGCTAGGTTCGAATCCAGCACTCTTTTTGCCCACCTAGTATCACAATTATAGTCACAGGACAATGGTCATGCTAGGTCAATGACCCATGTTACCTGGTGTGACCCAAGTTGATCTTTTTGCAACAAGTTGTATAGGAGAGTTCTCGATACTGAATTATATGCTAAGCTGACAACAACTGGGACTACCGCACAATTTACCCACAACGAAAAAAATCGAAATTTGTCTGAAGTTACCCTGACTCAGCTGATGTCCCGTCTTGGCAAGCAGAAGCACGTTCATCTCCCCCACTCAACAGGCTCAGTACCAGTCCGCAGGGAGCTATTCATTACATGCAATAGGTGAGGCTCCACAACAGCGAAGGTCGCGACAGGTAACGTATGAGATGTGATCTGCTCACCATCATTTGCTCGTGGCGTCCCCGCATGTCTCAGTGCCACTGGATATGTCGGGAAGGAGAGCGTCACCGGCCGCTCCCGGAGTGCGTCACTGCACACGCGGGGCAGGCGGGCAGACAGCGTCCGCCCTGGTCACTGTCAGCCCGCGCACAGCACCGGATACTGTCTCGGCTTTCTAAACACTCACCTCGAGGGGTCCGGGTACGATCTCGGTGCTCCAAACACTCACCTCGAGGAGTCCGGGCACGGTCTCGGTCCTCCAAACACTCATCTCGAGGGTCCGTGCACGGTGTCGGTCTTCCAAACACACTATGAGTTGTCCGGGCACAGCCTCGGTCTTCCATGCACTCACCTCGAGGAGTCCGGGCACTATCTCGGCTCTCTAAACACACCTCGAGTGGTCCGGGCACGATCTCGGTCCTCTATACACTCATCTCATGGGGTCCGGGCACGATCTCGGTGCTCCAAACACTCACCTCGAGGGGTCCGGGCGCGGTCTCGGTCCTTCATGCGCTCACGCAGCTCGGTGTCCACCTGGAGCCAGGGCCACGATGGATGTCTGGGTTGGACGCATTGCAAGTTCAGTGGCATGTTCGTACCGGTTAGCAGGCTGCCACACCCTGGTCCAGGCGCGACATGTTCTGCTGCCGTTTGGGTGACTGCCCCCGATTGACCGACAGCGGGTCCAGGCAGACTGCATCCGCATTCCCCTGACCGGCGGACCGTATCGTGATTTCCGGTGCGCACGCTCCAGTGGCGCTTTCAGCATCGAAGTAATTGTTCCCGATGTCATAGGAGATGGCGCGTGAATCGCTGGTGAGATCAGGTCTAGATGTGATGACGTGGTCGACCAGTGTTGCCTTAGTGGTACAGGTGTGCGTGGGCTCGGCGATCAGCTGCTCGAGTGACAGTGCATCAGATCCAGCCTCTGACAGTGACAGTGCAGCAGGTCCAGCCTCTGATAGTAACAGTGCAGCAAATCCAGCTTCTGATAGTGACAGTGCAGCAGGTCCAGCCTCCGACAGTGACAGTTCAGCAGGTCCAGCCTCTAACAGTGACAGTGCAGCAGGTTCAGCCTCTGACAGTGACAATGACAGTACAGTAGGTCCAGCCTCTAACAGTGACAGTGCAGCAGGTCCAGCCTCTGACAGTGACAGTGCAGCAGGTCCAGCATCTAACAGTGGCAGTGCAGCATGTCCAGCCTCTGACAGTGACAGTGCAGCAGGTCCAGCCTCTGGCAGTGATAGTGCAGCAGGTTCAGCCTTTAGCAGTGACAGTGCAACAGGTCCAGCCTCTGAGAGTGACAGTACAGCAGGTCCAGCCTCTAACAGTGACAGTGCAGCAGGTCCAGCCTCTAGCAGTGACAGTGCGGCAAGTCCAGCCTCTAACAGTGACAGTGCAGCAGGTCTAGCCTCTGATAGTGACAGTGCAGCAGGTCTAGCCTCTGACAGTAACAGTGCAGCAAATCCAGCTTCTGATAGTGGCAGTGCAGCAGGTCCAACCCCTGACAGTGACAGTGCAACAGGTCCAGCCTCTAACAGTGACAGTGCAGCAGGTCCAGACACTTCTGCTGCACCCCTGGTGCAGACGGCCAGAGGTTCGACGTTCGGTTGCCTGTGCCGTCCAGCAGCTGACCCCGGCCGACACGCACGTCGGGTGACGGCCGAGGTCACCTGGTGCGCGAACTGCAGCTGCTGTTCATGGGCGATCAAACACATCGATAACGAACTGGGATTTGCCCGTTGAAGTGGAAAGGTCGAAGTCTCCTGGGTAATTGCATACCGCTCGCAGACAAAAACATGCAGCACGACGCGTTCGACGTCCTGCCTCCTAATGGTTACGGTAATTCAGCTCCTCGCAGGAAAACACGGTGGGCGGCCGGCATTTAGCTTGCAAAACACGTAGCTGAAATGCATGCGTGGTGGAGCAGTATGGATGGAAGCGCTTCGGGACGTGCATTCGGTCTCCAGTAGCTACCAGCTATGGCATCAATTATTGCATGGTCTGAATATAATCAAAGGGCAGGCCACCGGCGGACGCCTGCAGAAGGTCGTTTTATATACCCCTGAGGACGGCACCAGCCCCCCAATAGTTGGCTAGACTCTCACAATATCCTCTATATTTTTGCACGGGGCCCCGTGGAGTTGGAAGTCTCACGGCTTATGCATGCATTAGACAACCCGCAGTCAATTTCATAAAGGGCCGCTCGTGGATAGCTGTCTTCAGGCCTGATTAGGGGTCTGCCATGCAATTCATTGGACGGAACGTGCCTATGCCACACGTGCACGCTATTTAACCGTCTTCGAGATATTGTCCAGAACCTCCAATCCTTCCCTGATGTTCCCTCCAATCTTTCCCTGTGTCGGGTGTGCATCTTGTCAGGCTGACAAGGTGCAGGAAGGAGCCATCAACAGCGAAATCGAACACAGCTCCAGAAGGACAAACACTCAAGGAGAGCACGTCTTTCAGCTGGCAACTGCTTCACAAAACACCGAACTGTTTTACGTCCCGTCGCACGCTGAACAAACGTGGATAAAATAACTGAACTGCAAACAAGTGATGCATTTTACCAACAGTACGCTTCAGCGGCACTGCCGAGCAGCAGCATACTGAAACAAAGCATACTGAAGCCAGCAAACCTTTCCTTTCTCTGGTAGGTGCCAGCAAAGCCGTACAGGAATGCAATTTCCACAGCGAGAAGACCTTGCCAAACTCGGAGCGCAGCGTCCGTCTACCTGCTTGTTTACATCTGGGCAGCGACTCGGCGACGTTCGACAACTTCGATATACACATCCCACGCACGTCGCGTCCGAGCAGGGCTCGAAGTGGCCCGCCCGCGGGCGCGCGCTGATCAAAACACGAGCCGACTTCGAACACGACGACGCACACGACACTGTTCGTCCTCGATCGACACACGGGAGTGGGCGGCGGCACCCTGGTCGGGCGCGACTCAGAACTCGGAGAGCATTGCTCGATTTTCGGCTGCTCGGCCGGCGGCCGAGCGGGGGCCTCGCGGAACGCATGGGCGGGGCGTGCTCGCAGCTGACGCAGCACCAGAGGAAGCCGCCCTCTGGGAGCCGGATGATTGCGGCGGATGTGGACGCGACTAGTCTTGTTATGCCGGCGATCGCCGAGGCGGAACGCGCGCCCAACGCCGGTCACATATCGCAGCGCTGCGTTATCGCGACGCATCGCAAATGCAGGCAGGTTGTTGTCCGTGCTGAGTGGGTGCGTGGGTGACCGAACGGTGTATATGTGGAGACGTCTTCTCGTCAAGCATGCACACTCATGCATAGTAGATCGAGCTGAAGGCGGGTTGGCATTGCAAGGCGGTTGCATCGGGCGGGCACCATCGCAAGCGTGGAGATGAGCCACTTGGCGGAGTGAATGCAAGGCCTATTTCCGCTCCCAGCCGCATGCTCATCAGGTCCGAGTGTGAGGACCAATTTAAAACGTGTCCAGCTTAGATCTGTTCGATTTGTGCTTACGAACGTTGCGCTGTGTTGCGATGAGCTCTTCTGGACGCTGTTAGTTATTTGGGCTGTAGGGCGCTTTGACCAGAGTTGGTCATTCGCTTGGACGCTGTTGGGTTGATGTTAGCTTATCATGTGATGCTTCGGATCTGTTGTTGTCGATTATTGTTGATTTGTTGTTGGTTAGGAATATGCAGAGCTTGACAAGGCTTAAGTTTAGGTAGTTTCGTTTTTATAAAGGGCACCCAGCCGGCAGCATCGCTTGGGAAGGTTCCGATAGCAGTAGAAATTCGTATTTTCCTGCGTTTTTCCTCGACTGGCGTTGGCAACGCGGCCGAATGTATGCCGTCGATCCGTCCCTCCCCTTTACACGACTGTCTGCTCAGTTGTCCTGCGTGGATGTGTTGCATGGGTGTCTTACCTATCTGGCCGTCCCTGTCTAGCTGTCCTGACTGACTGCCCTACTCGGCTGTCCTGCCTGGCCGTCCTGTCTAGTTGTCCTGTCTGACTGCCCGTCTGACTGCCCTACCCGGCTGCCCGTCTGACTGTCCTACCCGGCTGTCCTGTCTGGCCGCCCTGTCTAGCTGCCCTGTCTGACTGCCCTACCCGGCTGTCCTGTCTGGCCGCCCTGTCTAGCTGCCCTGTCTAGCTGCCCTGACTGACTGCCCCACCCGGCTGTCCTGTCTGGCCGCCCTGTCTAGCTGCCCTGTCTGACTGCCCGTCTGACTGCCCTACCCGGCTGTCCTGTCTGGCCGCCCTGTCTGGCCGCCCTGTCTAGCTGCCCTGTCTGACTGCCCGTCTGACTGCCCTAATATATGCCACAACAATAAGCTGCTCTGTTGAAGTTGAGCAGGAAGCCTGCCCAAATGGCAGCCGTCAAATAAATGTCTTCTATGGTGTGATAGGATGATGGCTACCACCTTGGTGCTCGAACATTGGACTTAAGTATTAAGCTTAAGCTGGTCTAAGCACTTGCAACGTGAAAAGCTCACGATGCATGCAATGCACCAAACGTGCAATTTTGGATAAGTGCATAATATAATTATGAATCAGGGGAAAACTTCGCTACTCACCAGTAGCCTTTGCTCCCTTGTTCTCTTGGAGAGAAACGTTGGCTTTTCAAGGTTAGTTTCAAGTAGTCAGTTTTAACGTATTAGCGGAAACTTCAGTCAATTTTAACCGGCATGACAAAGAGATTGGACGTGGACTCAGCTCTGCCTGAGGACGTTTTGCCACATGTGTGCCGCAATAAGACACAACATAACTCACCTCGTGACTCATGACATGTGGTCAGGTGACACCTGAAGTCGTACAGCTGTGCCCAGTCATACTACCCAATAGCGCGAGGTCCAAATAGATGACAGCATACTGGTGACGAATGCGTGCTTTATGTACCTCTGAGGTAATAATTGTCATTGGGTTGGAATTTATCGCACAAAATGTCTTGGAATGACTGCGATATCAAGAGGTCACTTGAAGCAAACAAGATTGCCACAGGCCATTGACCTGATATTGTCTCCTCCTTCGAACCCAGATGCCTGCATGGCTTTGCATTGGACCTGATTGGAAGTTGATTACTTGAATAGTATAAGAAGTCATAGCTGAAGCATCACTAAAATGAAATGCCGCGAGCACTAGCCATCGGTCGTCGTGGTGGCCACGTTTAAACAGAACACATACTGCGCAAATGTGCTCATGGCTCTGGTGACCCCAGGTCGAGGGCTTCGGATGGATTTGTCAAGCCTTGCTCAGGTCTATCCGATAGAACCTTTGCTTTTATATGACCCTTATAGCTTTGTGGATCCGGAGGGAATGGGCGTGAGTGCGCGTTAGCTTAATAGGTTGGTCCCCCAGGTTAGTGCATTACGACGCCCGATTCAGGTAAGTACGAGCCTGCTGAGATTTATGGAGCCCCATATTCGGATGTAACTGGGTTGCGTGGTATTAAAACCGAAGCAGATCCGAGTATAATTGTAATGCGGTCAGTAGCTTGTATGATATGTACGCGCTTAGTGTACGGGGGGAAATCCAAGCCGTTCTCGGAGGTAACGTGGGTAATTAGGTAATGCCTACTTAGGTAATTGGGTAATGCCGCCCCGGTAGCTCAGTTGGCTAGAGCGCTGGCCTGCACTGGTCTCCCCTGTCCTGTCGACACAGGGTTCGAGTCGCTTCGCGCGCTCGCATTAGCCCCCGGCTGGGAGGGTCGGTTGGCAGCTGACCCGATAAGGCCGGGGACGAGCTACCGGGCGGCCGTGTCGGTACATTAACGGCACGTTAAACTTTCGGTCAAAATTCTGACGTTGAACTGGAATTCATGGATCGGGTGGTGGGGCCAGGGTTCACGCAACAAGCTCTGCTTAGCAATAGGACCCTGGTTCATAAAGCCACCCCAGCAAGAGCTCGGATTAAATTTATTTAAATTTTAAAAAAATTATCTGCTTCTGCACCAATTTCGTATTGACAAGGCTATGATACAATTGTGTCACTTCTGTAGTAAGAAGTGGATCTTGCGTTTTTATCCTCAACACTGCTTCAAGTCTTAGTGATGATCGCTTAACTTCGTTGCCTAAAAACTATTAGGTACTATGTTAATCTGAATCAACAGTAAGAAATTGCGTTGGATTCAAACAATTATACGAAGCTTTACATTTTCCCAAAGGTGTTCGGATGGCCGACCAGAAGCAAGCTCTGGTGCTACATGGCCGGGCGTCCCCCACCCCAGCGTGTCAAGATCGCAGCTCCGGCTGAAGCAAACATGATACAACAGGAACATCGTCATAACAATCCACCGAGGGGCGGCAGGGCATGTCTCGTACCCCGAATGGAAAAGTGCCGGCCAGCCATTAACGCTCGGATACGCTCCTCGACAAGAAAGTGAGGAAAATTGGGGAATCTGCGACACACACGTGGCGAGGGGAAAAGAGCTGACCGGCCCGCGGCGGAAGCGGGAGCAGAGCCTGGATTTTCAGAAAATTATGGATCATCCGCGCGGAAGAAACTAAATGGAAGAAAGATAACGTATTGGGTATAAAGCCGAAGGCGATGGAGGTCGAAGGAAACTCTTGGCCGTGCCACGGTGAGGGCAGGAGTCTCGGACGCGCGGCGGTGGACGCCAGACGGACTCTTGGTCACGCCGCGGTGAGGGCAGGAGTCTCGGACGCGCGGTGGTGGACGCCAGACGGACTCTTGGTCACGCCGCGGTGAGGGCAGGAGTCCCGGACGCGCGGCGGTGGACGCCAGACGGACTCTTGGTCACGCCGCGGTGAGGGCAGGACTCTTGGACGCGCGGCGGTGGACGTCGAACAGGCACGCGTAGACGTCCAGCGGTGGGGAACGATGGCGGCACTATCGGATGGAGAAGCCGAAGAACAGAGCCGAGGCCACCCGCCACCCACTATCTCCATGTGTATGTTGCCTGGCATCATGGAGCCTCGCCTGTCATTACCACCGACTCAGCTCAGCCAACCCCACCGACGACGGCGACTTTCCGCGTGATGGGGTGAGGCGTGTGTATGGGGGAGGGGTGGGGGGTGGGGGGGGTGCAATTACCCATAGTATGTACGTAGGTATGTAAATAGAGACAGTGGTCGCCCCAGAGTGCAGGTGTATATATTGTCTTTCCTGTTTTTCTATTTTAGCGTAGGAGTGGATGGCAATGTAATGACTGTGGCCGAGAACGGAGTTGGAGTCAATAGGTGGCACCAAATATATGCTTGATTGTGATTTCGCCTCTCTAACTTTACCTATGCTGACATTCACGAGACTCGCTTTCTGAGTAGGTACCTAGTATTAGGTCATGCAAGTGAAAATATGGTAAAGCTTGCGAGCACGTAGCTGGTGACAACGCCAACGCGAAAGCACAGGGTAGTGACCTGAACCCAAATGCAGTCGGTCTGGAGACAGAATTCTGAAGAACATGTCTTGATCGGAAGGCATTTGTTGTAAAATGTCTTGTAAATATATGTTGCCGTCTCAATCCGGGTCTATGTCACTATCTGTACTTGTTTTAATATCGGTATCTGTCCCTTGATTTCAGTCTAAATATCTTTCTGTCTCTGTCGCTGTATTGATCTCAATATAGGGTGAACGCTCGGTCAATCGGTCAATCGGTCTGGCCCTGGCACGGCTTCTCTTTTCACCCTGCTGCATTTACGGCGGATACGGGATGGCCGCGAGAAGAGCTCGACGGCATCCGCAGGAAGAAAACACAGATATAGCGAGAGAGACAGCCTGCGAGCTGTCCTCCTATTAGCGATATTTCTTCGGGCGCCGACCATGAGTGGCCATTGACCCTCCCTTCCTCAAGGAAGGTGGTGGGGGTAGCACGACGAAAGGGCGCAATTACGGAACTCTCCTGGTTGTTACTCCCGGGCAGTGTTACTACGTGGTAACTGCCAACCGGGCATCTGGGAAACTGAGATAGCTCGGCGCCGCAAATTACGGCCGGCCTTATGATCTAGGGCGCGGATGGGCCTTCGAATGGAAGGACGAGTAAGCTCCGTGGTGTGGAGGCATCGATTGGCACCGTGGTATGGTGGTGTTCCGAAGGACGTCTGGCGCCAGACTTAGGCAGAGGCCAACCGCGGCTCAAGAGGGAACACCCTCCCCCTCCGTTGATCTCACGAGTCAGGGTCGTGTGATTATAGCGTTGGCTGGGAGGGGACTTTGGCGTTCCATAAGCCCCCGGTAGTTGAATAGGGCAGGATAGGACAGCAAGACGGTCGTGAGAGGACATTGGGCGAGGCAGGGCCCTGGACCACCCATCAATGCCGCTCCCGGTCGCAAGTTTCAAAGTGTAAGGTTAGGTAAGTTGCCCATTGGTATATGAGTCCAGTTATAAGGCCGCGCAGACGCCGACGACGGATAATTCCCCCCCCCCCCCAGTGTTGCCAAACCTTTAGGGCAGTAACTAAAATAGATACAAATTATGCAATCGAGAGTCGCGTCAGCAATTTACAGGTAGGACCTCGGAACGGATAATTAATATGCATTTTGGACTAGTCCCCAGCGAGAGGAAGTACGACTTGAAAAATGCTTACATGACATTGGAGTGGGAAATCGTGGAAGAACTAGTTTGTATTACGAACCCAATGGTCGTGTGAATTGCAAGGAGCGAATGACTTGCATGAATGATTAAAGTGGTAGTTTTAAGGACAAGTGGAATTTGTTCGAATTCACCGCAAGCATTCAGCTGTCAGAAACATCACTACCGAAATGTTACTAGGATATTACCCGGGCCCCGCTTGCGTCTGGCTGCCACAAGAACGTTGGGTGGGTGGATGAGTGGATGAGGGGATGGTGAATGTGCTATAAGATGGTTCACGGGTGGGTCCCGTAAATGGACGATAGTCGGCGGCGGTGACAGTACCAACGCCGTGTACCTATACATCATGTCTATCCATCGATGCGACATCCCTAAGCCCACAACCCATCCAAGCTATATGCCCCACTGTGCGCACTCACGGGCATATGTGAAGGAAAGGAGCCTGACTTCGCCTGTTCGTGTAGTGGTCACGACGGGCCGCAGCAGGTTTGGAGACGACATCGGAGCGGTTGAAGAGGTGGGCCAGAGGGCAGCAACAAGACGGCCGCAGCCGCCCGCACACACCCGTCACCACCCAGACGGCGTTCGGCAGCCGTCCGAAGGCCCGCCCCGACACTGCCCAGCCCGGCGTGGTCCGGAGGCCCGCCCCGACACTGCCCAGCCCGGCGTGGTCCGAAGGCCCGCCCCGACACTGCCCAGCCCGGCGTGGTCCGGAGGCCCGCCCCGACACTGCCCAGCCCGGCGTGGTCCGAAGGCCCGCCCCGACACTGCCCAGCCCGGCGTGGTCCGAAGGCCCGCCCCGACACTGCCCAGCCCGGCGTGGTCCGAAGGCCCGCCCCGACACTGCCCAGCCCGGCGTGGTCCGAAGGCCCGCCCCGACACTGCCCAGCCCGGCGTGGTCCGAAGGCCCGCCCCGACACTGCCCAGCCCGGCGTGGTCCGGAGGCCCGCCCCGACACTGCCCAGCCCGGCGTGGTCCGAAGGCCCGCCCCAACACTGCCCAGCCGGGCGTGGTCCGGACCCCGTACACACCACAAGTTATTACACAAATATCAATCAAATTAGAGATTCAATTTGAAATTCGCCTCTGCCTGCCTACACATCTATCCCTTTATCACTTTACCCGTCGGAATGTATCGAGTCTCCAGCTGATTTCCGACCACGGACGACAGCCATCTCTTCCAATGAATGTCGGGCTCGGACCGGATCGGTCTCGTCACGATTGTTCCGCTCACGCGGCCGCCATCCTTCACGGCCCTCCGCTGACCACTTGTCACGCATCGCGAGATCGCCGCCGAGCTGTCGTTGGGCCCCGGACCGCCGCCGAGAGCCCGCCCGCCCGTCAGCGGCCGGTGCCACCGCGCCGGAGCAGAGGGCAGGGGAGGGAAGGGAAGCGGCCACATCACCCAGCGGTGGGCCGGGCCGGACTGTGAGTCTGTCGGCCGGATAATTCGGCCGTCTGTGGCATATTGGGGCCCGTTGTGTGTAGGATTACAATGCATAGTTGAATTGGAAAGCGTTTTGTAGTCCAATTGATTTCAAAGTAGATCTATCTCAGATCTATCTCGCGCAGTTCGACATCAAACGTCGCCGGGTGTGTTGACTAAGTGGGCAATCTGCATTATTTAATGCGACATGTTTCTCTTGACATTATACAGGTAAGACATAATTTCACTTAAACACACTGGTGTAGCCCGCTTGTCATGTTGGTGACTGGCAACTCTTTATACCGTCTCGTGCCATGGAAGTTCGCTTTCGTTCCAGAAGCGCCCGCCGGTGCATTACATTTTGCCACCTTCCCCAGTGAAGAAGTTTGTTGGTTGCGCCCCTCCCCCTGCAGCATTTCTAAACGGAGAGTACCATCGACTTGAAGCAAAAAAGGCGGCATGTTGCACGCGATGCGACGCTGCGATTGGGGCACGACTGTTGTACTCGGAGTTACTGCCATGAGTTACTGCTATGGTGCTAGGAATGTAAAACCTTTGCAGTCGAGCGGTTCGCCGCCCTCTCGTCGCGTGGACGACCCCAACGCCGCTGCGCGTTACTCGACTCGTCTTCCGGCTGAGGTCGAGTCGATGCGCCTTGACCTTCAGCGTGACGAGTTCTGAGCTGTCGCACGTGGAATCGCGGCCGGCAGCCAGCGGCGGACGCGCCCGTCCTGCCCGCCGGCCAAACTGCACGACATCTGCTTACTGTCGCCCGCGACTGCGCGCGCCGGCGCGCCGGCCGGCCAGCGTCGGACGGACGCCGACGGCGGCGTCGGGCCCCCAGGTGCCGGCTGTTGGGGGCCGGACACTGGCCCGTGGAGACGCCCGGACAGCAGCTCCCGGTCACGGCCAAAGGTCAGCTGAGCAAGGTCGCATCCTCCGCTGTCAGGGTCACGAGGTCAGTTGCCGGCGTTCGCCGAGCTCCCAGCGCTTGTGTGTGGTGCATGGGCTTCATTCGAAAAGTCGCCGGCACTTCTGCGCTGGTTTCAGTTGGTGTCACGTCACTTAGTGGCGCCGCATAATCACAAGTAGCGAAGAGAATAACGTGAAGTGACGCATATGAAGCTGCTGGAATTTGAATAGCGTCGATGAATGTAGCCATTAAGCCAAGTATTGGTATTAAACCTTGACAATGGTAACATTTGTTCGTGATGTTTGAAGAACAATATCCGAAAAAGTTAAGATATTAGGTCGAACATTGCCTTTTATGCATTATTAAACAGTATTCCTTACAATATGAGCAAATATTTCCAGCGTCAAATTTGAACATGGGTAGGTTCGTAAGCTATGGTAAATGCAAGCGCTAAATGCATAGATAGCACGAGATTCTACACCTGAGCAGTGTAACAACGCATATATGAGTTGGGGATATTCGTGGGATATCGGAAATTATATTGCTTTTCTGCATTAGCAGAAGTGGAGCCACGCTCTTTTAGTAAGCATGGCGTGCGTTTATTGGCTAAAGTAAAGTTACGGTTATGATCTTTATCTGAATTAATACTAATGTATTGTAAAATGAATCTTAACACAAAACAACACTTACACGAAGTCATATTGACGCAACAACATTCTAAGAAATGCCTCGCAAAGCATTACTGATCATCTCATCATCACTTACATCTGAATGGCTTGTGTATTGGCAACAGTGCAATACCCTAACAAGTTCCGCCATGGGGAAATGCCAGGATATGCAATATTTGTTAAGTGACATGTGGCGTATCAGTGCGGCATGAAAATAATTAACTTAGCATTCCTACTATCTCCTTCCAAGCATCTTGCCGTTGTGAAGCCGCTAGAATCCTTCTAGTTTGCCCTCCTAAAGCTGCTCTTAGCGCACGACAAGATGAACCTCATTTTAGCCCCGCCCAACTGGTCCGCCGGGATGTCAGTTTTGACTTGGGGTCTTTTGAACCCCTCCCTCTAATTCCAAACCGATGGGTCAGAGCGAAAAAAATACAGACCACTCTCGTCTGTAGCTCGACGAGTAGCTTTCAAAGCACACACAACTGCTGACTTTAGGCCAATTACTCAGATTGAGGAAGTGGGGCTGAAATGCATTAAGGCTATTTGCTTTCCCGCCAAACCGCGTGAACTGATAGCTATGACGGGTATTCAGTTTCTGCTTCAGAGCAACACATTGTGTCATTTCAATGCGATTTTGAGGTCTGGGTCAGGTCACGTGGTCACCTGTGATCATTGACCCTGAATGACCTCGGGTGATCGCTTTTACCTCGGTTTCACCCTAGGGTAATAGTTCACTTTTAGTTCGAATTTAACGATCATTTTCACCCAGAAATGGCTCCGTGTTTCGTTTTTACACTCAAAACATCAAAAGCCAAAGGTAAGCATCATGGTGGGCCATGATCTGACACCAATTCGATTTATTTTTCGAATTCGAAGGTCGAATTCTTGGGTCAGCTTGTGATACGATGAGTGGTGTTCCACACAATGTACATGGAATGCAAAACCTCGCGAAATCCGCTTAAAATGGTTACAATTGGCCACAAGTTAGCCAAAATTGACCTGACCTCAGGTCAGGCCAAAACTTATTTTCCTAAACATATGGGAGATGTATTTTGTTGGGCTTCACACATACTATGAATCCTGTGAGTATAAGTAGAATTCGGTTGGCCCCTACAGTTTTCACGGGCGATCAAACATTGTTGGAGGTTAACGTTTTTGACCTGACCTAGGTCAGTGACCTGAGATGATCTGAGATTAAGAATTTACCGAGGATGCGCACAGGATGTAAAAAAGGGCACACGCAATTTGGGTGCGCTACGCACAAACACTTCTACAATCGCGATATGTCTAAAAGGAGAGGGCCTCAAAAAGACCCCCCCCCCCCCCAGTCAGGCAAGAGTTAAAAGAACGACGCATTTCAGTTACCCTCTCAACACACAACCTCGTAAGACAAATTTTATCCTGGGCAGCCCCGCTGTTGCTGGGGGAAATGTCGGACATGACATTGTTCCTCAGGGAAGCATTTTGAGTGTTGCTCTACTTGCAGTAATGACACATGACATTGGGGATAGTCTGCCGCCTGATATCGGAAAATCTCCATTTGTTGATGATCTTGCGGTTTGGTCCTCTGCATGACGAACATCGTCTCTGTTGAGACAGATGCAGCTTGCCGTCTCCCATCTGGAGAGGTGGAGCATCGCAAATGGTTTCCGATTCTCCGAGGGAAAGACAGTAGGCCATTGCCGTCGTTGGAACTACAAAATCCAAAAATCCAACTTTGCGGATGGGATACACCTTTCGAACCAACAAGTTTCTTGGATGTGCTACTAAACAGTTGTATAGCGTATATAAGTGACCTAAGAGCCCTACGAGAAATATACGGACAAGCTTTAAATATCATGAAAGGCCTCTCGTGTACAACGTACGGATCGAACAAGACTACACCTTTACGACTGTACCGGTCACTTATTCGACAGAAGCTTGATTGTCGCTGTTTCGTCTGCGACTCTGCCAGTTCTTCAAGCAAACGCACTCTCGACACCATCCATCATACAGCCTTGATAAGTGCTACGGGAGCATTCCGTCCCTCACCAATCGCGAGCTCTTGTGGGAAACTCATCAGTCACCACTACCCATGAAATGAGCAAAACTGTGACTGCGCTACGCTTGCAGGGCAAGGCAGTTGCCCGCGCACCCGGCATACCCAGTTTATGTTTTGAACCCGCAAGCTACGTATGTTCCGGCGTGGACGAAGCGTGGACCCGTTTGGTGTCCGCGTGCGGGAGTTGCTGCAGAAGCGCAGCATTCGTGTTCGCAGCATTATGCGAGTGGAGTTAATCCTCACTCCATCATGGGAGTTGACACCACCTACGATTGACACTCACTTGGCGGACACCAGTAAAGCGGAGGTCTTGCCAGGCGTTTTTCGCATGAAGGACCTGGAACACCTGGAATCTTGTGATTGGACGTGTTTTTACGTGCACGGATGGCTCAAAGACTGGTGATGGTTGCTTTCGTGACTGGCTCCACGACCAGGATGTCTACACCGCCTGCACATGCATCGACCCACACTGCCGAATTGATCGCCATTAAAAAAGCGCTGTTTCCTTGCAGTTCGAATAGAAAGTTTTCACGTTGTCGCGTTTGACTCGTTAAGAAGTCTTTAGCCTTGAAATCCTTTTAGCCTCTTGAGTCGCTTTTACAGGGCATCTTGATGCGTCCTATTGATCTTAGCCAATCTGGGAAGAGCGTCACCTTGTGCTGGGTGTGGGCATTACCGACAAAGACATGGCTGATGTCGCGGCGAGGGGGGGAGGCGGTCGGTCCCCTACTCGTGTACTTCCTCTCCCTGCTACAAATCTCAACCAGTCTATCAACGCACTCTTCGGACTTAAATGGCAGCGAACGTGGGACTCCATTGACAATAACAAGCTAAATGTCTGAAAAACCGCCTAGCGTTATGGGAGACCTCTGTGAGAAAGTCTCGGTGGCAGAAAGTAGTATTTGCTCGTTTAAGAATAGAACACACATGCGCCACTTATAGATAATTGTTAATGAAGTTATCGAGGCCGCCGTGTGACTATTGTGATGTACCTCTCACAGTGCGCCATGCTCTGTTGTCATGTACTGTTGTCATGTACTGTTGTCATGTGCTGTTGTCATGTACTGTTGTCATGTACTGTTGTCATGCACTGTTGTCATGTACTGTTGTCATGTACTGTTGTCATGTACTGTTGTCATGTACTGTTGTCATGTACTGTTGTCATGTACTGTTGTCATGTACTGTTGTCATGTACTGTTGTCATTTGCTGTCGTCTGCCCGCCAGCGTAGCATCACATAGCCATCGCATGTGCATGTTGCTTAGGTGTGTGACTTGGGCGTACACAGCTATTCACTCTTAAAACTTCAGTAGGCCCAGTTATATGATTAGCATATCATTAGTTATGGGCGCTAAATGACCACATTTGATCGATGCGCCCAAGAACTCAAGTAGCCTAGCAGTCCAGTTGTCGCATGACACGAATGAGTGGTTCCAGGGGGAGGGAGAGAGAGAGAGAGAGAGAGAGAGAGAGAGAGAGAGAGAGAGAGAGAGAGAGAGAGAGAGAGAGAGAGAGAGAGAGAGAGAGAGAGAGAGAGAGAGAGAGAGAGAGAGAGAGAGAGAGAGAGAGAGAGAGAGAGAGAGAGAGAGAGAGAGAGAGAGAGAGAGAGAGAGAGAGAGAGAGAGAGAGAGAGAGAGAGAGAGAGAGAGAGAGAGAGAGGGAGAGGGAGAGGGAGAGGGAGAGGAGAGGGAGAGGGAGAGGGAGAGGGAGAGGGAGAGGGAGAGGGAGAGGGAGAGGGAGAGGGAGAGGGAGAGGGAGAGGGAGAGGGAGAGGGAGAGGGAGAGGGAGAGGGAGAGGGAGAGGGAGAGGGAGAGGGAGAGGGAGAGGGAGAGGGAGAGGGAGAGGGAGAGGGAGAGGGAGAGGGAGAGGGAGAGGGAGAGGGAGAGGGAGAGGGAGAGGGAGAGAGGGAGAGGGAGGGAGAGAAGTAGAGATAGATAGATAGCGGGAGATGTACAATGCAGACATTACAGAAACCACCCGAACGGCTACCCTGACAGCCGTAAGTAACCACCCGAACGGTTACCCTGACAGCCGTCAGAAGCCACCCGAACGGCCACCCTGACAGCCGTCAAGAGACACTGAGTTGCCGTTCTTGCTTTGCGGCGACAGCACGCCCCAGGCAGCACTGTTTACCAGGCCGGCCTGCTCCAGGGAGGACCTGGAAGAGATTCGCTGCCCAGGCCGGAAGTGGCATAATTCGCCGACGGGTGCCGAGCGTGACGCAACGTCCCAGGAGAGGGCGCTGCTGGTGGCGCTAGTCAGCCGCTGACCGATACCTGAGCTGTGCCGGGACCACGGGGCCATGTTAGTGAGGGAGCCGTGTCGGAACCACGGGACCATGTCAGTGAGGGAGCCGTGCCAGGACCACGGGGCCTTGTTAGTGATGGAGCCGTGCCGGGACCACGGGGCCATGTCAGTGAGGGAACCACGGGGGCATGTCAGTGAGGGAGCCGTGCGGGAACCACGGGACCATGTCAGTGAGGGAACCACGGGGCCATGTTAGTGAGGGAGCCGTGCGGGAACCACGGGACCATGTCAGTGAGGGAACCACGGGGCCATGTCAGTGAGGGAACCGTGTCGGAACCACGGGACCATGTCAGTGAGGGAACCACGAGGCCATGTTTGTGAGGGAGCCGTGTCGGAACCACGGGACCATGTCAGTGAGGGAGCCGTGCCGGGACTACGAGGCCATGTTAGTGAGGTAACCGTGCCAGGACCACGGGGCCTTGTTAGTGATGGAGCCGTGCCAGGACCACGGGGCCTTGTTAGTGATGGAGCCGTGCCGGGACTACGGGGCCGTGTTAGTGAGGTAACTGTGCCGGGACTACGGGGCCGTGCCAGTGGGAGGTCATCATTAGCCGAGTTCGGTTAGGTCGTTGGAGGCATAGGAAAGCCATGGTCGTACTGGGTGAGTGTGTCGAGGCCGCCCTGCCGTGAATGTGTTGACCTAAGGTCCACCTTTTCAATCTCTGTGAACCATCATGACGCACAAGTGCTCTTAGCTGCCACACCTATTTACTGATCACTGAACCTTGCATATGGCACCAATTCAGCGGATGCGCTCAAAGCGGTTCCGAGTTCAAGCGCCGCAGTTCAATCTTCCACACATCGACCGACCGCTAACTTGAACTTGAAGCAGACGATGAACTTCCATCTGCGCTTTCTCGCTACTCGATCGTGCTGCAGCGGCAGGAAGTTTTTGTGAGCAACTCCCCACCTTCTTAGCTGACCAGGCTGACTTCTCGATCAATGATTATCCACCAAGGTTGCCGCCTGGCTGGCTCAGTGGGTGGAGCGCTGGCCTGCAGAGGTCTCTCCGTCTTGCCACAACGGGTGCGAGTCGCTTCACGCGCTCGCTCTGGGATGGCCTCCGACTGGGACTGGGATGGTTTGGCCATCAGCGCCTCCGACTGGGACGGCCAGCTGACAACTGGTCAGGCCAACTGGTCAGGCAATGTCGGAGGGTCAGGCACCAGCGGCCGTGGCCGCTATTTGGCTACGTGAAACTTTCCCGTCGAAATTGTGCTACAGAACTGAAATTTCCTGATCGGAAAGTGGGTTTAGGGTCAATGCAAGAGGCGTGCGCTCGGCACCGACTCTGATTCCGTAAAGCCTCCTCAGCAACAATCCGAACACAAGTTTTAAAAAGTTTTTGTAATGATAGCAATCTTACAGTCTGCAGTTGCATTCGTTATTGATGATGTCTACCGCCAGCACATACGAGCTGCGTTGGAGTTGAAAATAGCAGTCTGACAGCCGACGCGACTAACTCCGTTGATTGCAAACATCGGAAAGTAGCGGATGTCAGTCACAGGCCACTATCGCATGGGATGAGGGGCTAGCAGCAACAATATATGAACGCAAAGCGACGAATTCCCCTCCCCAAAGCAAAAGTTACTCCTCACATTCTGACACGATGCGTTCGCGCATAGGACACACTCAAGTAGTGGGTGTCTCATGTCATTTTCTATGCTTGTTCCGTAGGCGTTACGCTACAAATAAGGCTTGCTGGTGACCACGGCATCCTTCACTCCGATGCCAGGTCGCATGCTGATGTGCCAGCAATCTACTAGTCGATTTCCCTGTTTTGCATTGTGATAAATCCTCTGGAACTGCATCCAACAGCATCATTCCGCGTACGGATTTTGTCATTCATCTTTGTGATGAATGACGCTGATCAGCTTGCTTCAGCTTCTGCTCAAACATTCATGTTTTTGAATAACTTACCATACGTGAAAAGATGCTATGAAGGAAGGCCTTAAGTTCGATCATGTCGTTGCGTGTCGTTGTGACGATGTGCCGCGGCAGTCTCCACATGAATGTTCTTCACGGCTGTGACGCTGTGCCGCGGCAGTCTCCACATGAATGTTCTTCACGGCTGTGACGCTGTGCCGCGGCAGTCTCCACATGAATGTTCTTCACGGCTGTGACGCTGTGCCGCGGCAGTCTCCACATGAATGTTCTTCACGGCTGTGACGCTGTGCCGCGGCAGTCTCCACATGAATGTTATTCACGGCTGTGACGCTGTGCCGCGGCAGTCTCTACACGAATGTTTTATTTTTGTCCCAGAAGTTATTTTCCCGAACGGAGAGAAGAAAGCAGTTGTGTTTTCAAATCTGGAAGCAACTGCTTCCCAAGTCATCTTTTGGTGCGTTTCTTGTTGTTGCAAGCTTCACTACATGTACTTCGTTCGAATCTCGGAGAAATGCTGAAGACGAACATTAGCATAATATGGGCATAAAAAGTTGATATTGCTCTGCACGCGGCCGCCTGGCCCGGCAGGGACGTAATCCTAGCAGACTTCCAGCAGCCCCGCGTGCGATGCCCCGGCTGTTCGCGTTCCTTGGCTGAACAGCGAATGGTTCTCTCAGCAACAGCTTTTGAGTGCACTGAAACACTGCTGTCCTTGAAAAGAACGTGCTCCCTGCCACGAACAACGATTTATTTCCTTGCGTTTTGTTATTGGCAGGGAAACCCAGACATTATGTTTGATGTATTTTCCGCGTGAAATGCTGGAATTTTTGGAACGAGACGTGTGTTTTGGAAAACTGGCCACACGCCGATATTTGACAACGCTTTGACCAAGAACTGGCCCAGCTGGAACTAATGGCGTGGCGATGTGAACTATATAAATATTGTGCAGAAAAGGAAGACTTGCAGAACGTACTTCGGGTTCTTTAAGCCAAGCCAAATTGGTTCAGGTATTTAGCTACTTGCCATACGGGCTAATTCCCCTGCTTGTTTCTAAAACTGACGAGGTTGCAAAATTAAATTTAACATCGATGGCCTTTGCTCAAGCAATCTAAGCGGTCTACATTTTGCGAAATTCGCAGCATCCCTTCCTTCATCCTTTTCTTCTTAATGAACATCTATATCAGGCCAAGGAACACGCATCAGCATGGGTTTCCAAGCGCTTCAGAGCAACTTAGTTACTTCACTTCAAGCCAAACAATCATCTCACGCTACCATTCCAAACCGCATGGGACAGAGCCAAGTGGGATGAAATGATAGTTTGCGAATTAATCTATTGATTGTATTAATCTATTTATTTTGATTAGGCTATTTGTGTCATTGGATTTGTTTACTCATAGGACCGTTCATCGGGGACGAGTGGTCTAGGGGTTAGATGCTCGTCTCACAATCGAAAGATTGTGGGTTCGAATCTCACCTGTCGCTACTCTTCGCCCGCGACCAATCGGCGTGAGAGATTGGCGACGCTATATGACTCAACGGTCGACGTGTCGTAAAACCGATAACCAACCAGGACCGTTCATCAGCATGCGATATAAAAGCGCATACCCAAATCTCATATCCCACTACGTGACATCTCACTACGCCTGTTTCTAAGAATGGAAAATGCAAGTTAATTAAATGGTGGAATATTTTGCATTTCATATGCGCCTTCCATGTCTTACGCGCCTTGCGGGCTTCATGTTTGCAGCTGGCTAGTGGTGGTAGGCGAGCGCAATCGCGCAAAAACACCACGAGAGACGACCGAGCACAGTGCAGCAGTTGTGGTCCGCCAACTGGATGCGGACTGAGCTTCTGCTGGCAACGTTGAATTTCCATCCAGCCTGTCACCGTCGGCTCGTATTTCCTACCTCCGATTATAACAGCATGCCACGCTCGCACAGGGCGGTTTATCCGCAGTTGATGTACGTATTGACACTTGCTGCTTGGGGCGTGCAGACGTCTATTTTTATCGGAAGCGTTGGCGACGTCTTGTCATTCGGGCGACTGATTTTGTTCGACGCACGGCCAGGTGGCAATTGTGATGCCTGGTGACAAAGTGACGCCACGAGTTTTGGATCGACGGCTGGAAGGGTTTAGGCTGATTTTGTCGTGAAAAGTCGTTGGGATACCATGCAATTTCTGGAAACCGATATAAGCGTTTCCGCTTATCAGAAGGTCACATTTTAGCTGCTTGTAGCTTTCGTTCATGCGACACAATTTTCCACACCATTCTTCGGTTGCGACAAATTTCAGCATTCATTGAACTCTTGGGACGTGCCCAGCATGCAATCGGGCAATGTCAATTTGAATTATTTTGCATTTTCATGCATATCAGAACGCGCATTACCAGGAACGGACTAAGGAAAGGAATTGCTAAGGAATTGCTAGGAATTGCTAAGGAATTGCTGAGCTGGTTGTCATGGTGAGAATCAGAGCTCGCAGTTTATGAAAGCATGCGATCATATTTTTTGGCTAAGTAAATGACAGGATATGACGACACCGTACGTATTTCCTTTGGCTTCCTGAAGGTCACTACCGATGACTTCAGGCAACGACAGGCCTCATGCGTGCGATGAAATCAGAGGATGATCAAACTGAGGTCCCAACTGCCATGTACAGAACTAATGTGGGCATGGAAAGCCACTGCGAATAACGAAATAATGAAGTAATTTGTATTCGTATTTTGTAGCTTGGTACTAAACCCCGTACTTTCACTGTGCGAACGAAGCGTTCACCAAGTTGTCCACGCGTTCACCAAGTTGTCCACACTTTCACCAAGATGTCTACGCGTTCACCAAGTTGTCCAACACACAAGGTTTTGCACGCGCATGCCAAGTTTGCCATACTTTCACCATGTCCTCTGAGCGGTCACCACGTTTTCTGATCATTTCTATCCTACTACTGTCAGTCCTTGTCGGCCTTCACGACTGCTTTGCATTTATCCCTCTCTCTCTCTCTCTCTCTCTCTCTCTCTCTCTCTCTCTCTCTATCTCTATCTCTATCTCTATCTCTATCTCTATCTCTATCTCTATCTCTATCTCTATCTCTATCTCTATCTCTATCTCTATCTCTATCTCTATCTCTATCTCTATCTCTATCTCTATCTCTATCTCTATCTCTATCTCTATCTCTATCTCTATCTCTATCTCTATCTCTATCTCTATCTCTATCTCTATCTCTATCTCTATCTCTATCTCTATCTCTATCTCTATCTCTATCTCTATCTCTATCTCTATCTCTATCTCTATCTCTATCTCTATCTCTATCTCTATATCTATCTCTATCTCTATCTCTATCTCCATCTCCATCTCCATCTCCATCTCCATCTCCATCTCCATCTCCATCTCCATCTCCATCTCCATCTCCATCTCCATCTCCATCTCCATCTCCATCTCCATCTCCATCTCCATCTCTATCTCTATCTCTTCTCTATCTCTATCTCTATCTATCTCTATCTCTCTTTTTCTCTCTCTTTATCTCTCTTTCTCTCTCCCTCTCTCCCTCTCTCCCTATCTCCCTCTCTCCCTCTCCCCCTCTCCCTCTCTATATCTCTCCTCGCTATCTATCCCCTCTTTCACATATATACAATCACAAACACCTACATACACATGCTGGCACGCACGCGTCCTCCCTCAATCACGATCTGCTTCGTCACATTTCTAACCTGATGCGTTCTGTGGCTCTCTGTGGCTTCTAGCCGGAGGCGTTCTGCATGACAAAGTCCACCGCGAGAAGGCGGCCGCATCGGACTGCATCCCATTGTTTACTGGAAACAGGCGGAGCTGCGGAAAACATGCCGACGCTCGCCAGGCAGCGAAGTCTGGGTCGGAAAGGCCAGCGGAGTTGGCCCACTCCACTCCGGCACCTGTCGGTGTGCAGGGTTTGACGCTGGTCCTTGGCTGTGCGGTGGCAGCGCGAACCTCAAGCGGTCAGGTCCACTCACTCGGAAGGCAGCCACGCAGGGCTGGCCACGGCTGAAGACGACCTCCTCCAGCAGCACGGCGACGGCGGTCAAGGTCGACGTGTGACCCTGCACCTTGTTGATGGCGAGCGCGAAGGCTGGTGTCGACGCACTCCGTCGCCGCCCCCGCGCAAAAGGGAAAACATCGGCTGGCAGTCTCATGCTGTCTCGTGACTGACACTTTGAAACATCGCCCATGTAAACAGACACAGCAACTATTGCTTTTTTGTTGTACTGAAAATTACTCTTTGTTTGAGCTTCCACGTGCGGCTTACGCTTTGTGGACATTTTCCTTTCAATGTGTTCTACAAGTCATGGGTGTAACCACAGTGGGGGGGGGGACATGTCCTCCAATTTCTGAAAAGTGGCGATTTGTCCCCCTCAATTTCTTTCGTGTCCCCTCCAAGCCTCAGCTATCTGAGTATGATCGCCGCGAAATTATACTAATTCATTTATTAAGTGAAACTATCTATGCAAGAGAATCATCAAATATACTAGAAGCTGATCTAGTCCATCAACGGGCTTCGCAGGCTATCTTCCGTCACAAAATTTCCGAGAGGTAAATCAGCAAACAGATATTTCTGCTTCCAGGCCATTCTTGAATAACATGAAGTTTGACCATCTTGTGTTTTGGCTTGGATGGAAAATTGTGCTTTGTGAGGCAACAAAGTTGCATTATCGCAAGGCTTTATACGTCTTAGGTTGAATTCCCCTGCGCATATATCGATATATCTTGAACAGACGTGACTCTGGGTGTCTGGGTATCTTCAAGACCGTGGAGGGGAGTCATGGTAAGCCTTAAGCACGTACGTCAAGTTAACGTCGTATTCGTATTAGTATTCAGCGACGAGTTCGCCAGAGGCGTATTTGTATTGGCATTGGCATTCAGCGACGGCTTTGTGATCGTTCCAATCCATTGCCACAAATGCTTCTGCTTGTACTGAACACGCTTGGAAGCAACTACATCCCCTGAAAAAAAATCCTTGGATTTCAGTCACTTTGGGGGGGGGGAGTAAGGCTTGGCTACGCCTCTATCCTGTCCAAACTTACCGCGTCCCTGGTTTGTCCCCCCCCCCCCCATTCAGAAACCGTGGCTACACCCATGCTACAAGTGACCTGGCATAAACAAAATGGCGTCCGCTAAATCAAGTTTCGGTTTTCTGGCTCCTGCAAGTGCCGCAACCACTGTTTGACACCGCTAATGTCATGCCTATGTGGGACGCTGCATCATGCTGTGCGAACCTGTCGTATAGCTGCACCGACTGTGGAAAAACCAAACGATGCACAGGTTCCAGGTCGTGTCAGTCAAAATCCCACTGACCCACTACATATAGGAAAGCCGTTTTTATTTGGTTCAAGTGATGACATATGCACTGACCGACTGGCGGACGGAAATACACTCACAAAATATAAACTGCCCTTACATACAAACAATAATTTGGACGCAACGCCTATTCTTGTATCGTAGTAACAAGATTAGCACCATATACCATCAACACCATGCAGCAAAGCGGACAAAGCGAGACTTACATAAGCGCGAGCGACCATCATGATTGTATTGTGCACCAAATACAATATGGACCAGCTCAGAGCAGGACTGTGACGCGCGTGTCTTTCGGTAATATCCTGCCGCCTCTGTGGCCCGGTCTGCGACTCGGCGGGAATATTCCGCGGCCTCGTGTGGCCCGGTCTGCGAATATGCGGAAATATTCCGCCGCCTGGTGTGGCCCGGTCTGCGACTCTGCGGCAATATTCTGCCGCCTGGTGTGGCCCGGTCTGCGACTCGGCGGCAATATTCCGCCGCCTGGTGTGGCCCGAGCTGAGACTGCGCCGTTTTGTGCAAACACGAAATGGGACAGGTCGGATCGACAGCCAGTTGTTTACGGTGGCTTTGGGCGCCGGCCGAGGCGGCTGCCACAGCCCGTCCAGTAAATCCGCGCCGATGCCGGCGCAAGAAAGTGACTCCACCAGTGCCGACACCGCCTTCAGAGGACGCCCGGCGGTCGCCGAGCACGGCTCCGGTGTGGCCGGGTCTGGTCAGGACGTCCTGAGGCTCGGTCAGGTCCGGATGTCCTGGTCCGGAGTTCTTGTCCGGATGTCCCGGTTCGTAGTTCTGGTCCGAATGTCCTGGTCCTGACCGGATATCCCGGTCCGGATATCCCGGTCCGGATATCCCGGTCCGGATGTCCCGGTCCGGATGTCCCGGTCCAGCCCGGATATACTGGCCCTGATGTCCTCATCTGACTCAGATGTCCTGGTCCGGTCCGGATGGCCCGGTTCAAGTTCTGATCCGGATGTACTGGTCCGGATGTCCCGATCCGTAGTTCTGGTCCGGAGGTCCTGGTCTGGTGCAATGCCCTGGTCCCGCCCGGATGCCCTGGTCCGGCCAAGATGTCCTGGTCCGGCCCAGATGTCCTGGTCCGGACAGGTGTTCCGCTCCGGTCCGGAGGCCCTTCTCTGGTCCGGTCGGATGTTCGGATCCGGTCCGGATGTCCTGGCGCGGTCCCGGTCCGGAGACCTTTCAGGAGCTTGTGTCCAGTGCCCTCGCTCCCGTCGCTGCAACAGCGGCCGGCCAGCGTCTCTGTGACCGAGGAGAGCAGTCCATACGACACAATCTTTACGGGGATGGCAGAGCGCTGTGGCCTCGTAGCCACTGTCTTTTACGATTCAATCTAAGTAAATGGAGGCTCTTCGTCCCGGATGACCGGACCGGCCACCGGACATATCACACTGGCCGAAACAAGTGCCCTTCGGGCTAAACTTCGCCGTCGTCGCGATGATTTTGTGACGCTGTGAGGGGTTATGGCCGGACGAGGTGTGTGGCGGAGTATCCAGTTTGGGACATAGGACATGGCAGGCATGGGACGTTGGACGTGTGATATGGAACATGGGGCATGGGAGGCATGGGACGTTGGACATGTGATATGGAACATGGGACATGGGAGGCATGGGACGTTGGACGTGTGATATGGAACATGGGACATGGGAGGCATGGGACGTTGGACATGTGATATGGAACATGGGACATGGCAGGCATGGGACGTTGGACGTGTGATATGGAACATGGGACATGGGAGGCATGGGACGTTGGACATGTGATATGGAACATGGGACATGGCAGGCATGGGACGTTGGACGTGTGATATGGAACATGGGACATGGGAGGCATGGGACGTTGGACGTGTGATATGGAACATGGGAGGCATGGGACGTTGGACATGTGATATGGAACATGGGACATGGCAGGCATGGGACGTTGGACGTGTGATATGGAACATGGGACATGGGAGGCATGGGACGTTGGACGTGTGATATGGAACATGGGACATGGGAGGCATGGGACGTTGGACATGTGATATGGAACATGGGACATGGGAGGCATGGGATGTTGGACATGTGATATGGAACATAGGACATGGGAGGCATGGGACGTTGGACATGTGATATGGAACATGGGACATGGGAGGCATGGGATGTTGGACATGTGATATGGAACATGGGACATGGGAGGCATGGGATGTTGGACATGTGCATGCAATGATAAATTATTCGTGAAATAGGGTGGAACATACCACTTTCTGAGCACTCAATCGACATCCTTCTCAAGGAAGTAGCGATATCCTGCTTCGTGGTACGTCCCAATGAAGTATTCTTGTCTCTTTTCCAACAGTATCTCGTTGATAAGTATCATGCTTGTTGTGTATCTGCCGGCTCAGCTGGCTCGGCCGGCCATAGCCTCGGGGTATGTGCGCGGTGGTGCCGGCCCGGCCGGGGTCGGCCAAGGGCAGATATTGTGCGGCGCCAGCGGGCGGCGGATGGCGGTCCCGGTGTGCGAGAAATACACCAGAGTGCTGACCGGATCATAGACGGAGACGTAACAATGCTCATGCTCTCGATAAGGGATGGTGATACACGAACATTTCGCAACTCAATTTCGGGTAAATAAATTACCTCTAATGTGATTTTGCATAAAATGGTAGTTTATAGCATAGGTTTTTTCTCGCTATGCCGAATATAGCGCTTACTAAATTATTAATATCAAAACAAACGATAAAGGTACAGTCGTAAGTGCGCCATTGGCTCAAAGTTGCGTCTGAAAGATATTTTTTAAAAAAACGTTTTAAATGACACCAATTCCATAGCAAATTTCGACATCCTACTGTTCTCGTTTCGACGTCTCACACCTGACGAAAAGCCATTATTTTAACGCTGTGTGCATGGAACATGGGACATGAGACGTTAAACCTGAGACATGAGATATGAGGCATGAGACATGGGAGGTTGGATATGGGACATGAGACGTGAGACATTGGACGTGAGACATGGGACATGAGACATGAGACATGGAACATGTCTCATGTCTCACGGTGATGAGATGTCCTACCCAGTGACGACGGGCTCAGCAGTGACGTACGCGGGGCCTATCCACGCCTCCAGGACGCGAGTTACTCGTGCGTTGCGCCACACTCAGAAACGCAAGTTTTGGCTCAAGTTTTGATCGCTGTCTTGTCGTGATTCGAAAACTGTCTTCAGTGCGAGAGCCATTGAGACATTGAGGAACTGAGCTACTGGTCTCACTGGGTGCGCCCCGAGTGCTCTGTCGCTCGGACCGTCCCAGGCCTGGAGCCAGACAGATTAATCTCACCAGCGCAGGCGACAACCGAGCTTCGAGGATGAATGGGTGAATTAATCTGGGTGTCATCAAAGACATTGCGATAGCCGAGCGCGGAAGATCTGTCTCAGTCCGGTGGACCCGGATGGGGCGACGCTGCAGTGGTCCGTTGTGGCCCTCGCGAACCGACGTGTACTCAACTGAATGCGGTGCACATCGCTCAAGCGAGCTGTGTCGCTAAATGATGACAGGCGGCACTGTCGGCGTTGCCAATCTCTGTGGACTGGCTCCGGCCACCGGAATGATCGCCTCCCCCTCCCCCCCCCCAGAATGATCGCTCGAATGAGCCCGGCAATTCCGAACCTAAGCGTGGGGGCAGTGTCAATACTTTTTGTCGCCAGCTGCAGACCCGGTAGCCCCAATATTTGTCTGAAATACCGGCTGGTGACGATCGGCCAGTGGTGGACAGCCACTGTGGACTGTGGACAGCCAATTGGACAATATCAGATCACAGCAGCTTCGGCGAGGACAGTCGTTACTATGCTGAGTCGATTCGCGGAGCTGCCACTGCACTGGCGCGGTGCGTTACGAGGAAAGTGCAGCGAGCTGGGCGAGCGGGGTGTCGCGGCTGATCGCCGACTGTTCGGGTATGCTCGGCGGCCGGCCAGATTGAAGTCGGGCATGTCTTGCTGTCGTCCGAAACTGTCCACGCTGGTCGGCAAAATAGCCTCGGGCCGGCTGCATCGAGGCTCAGTTTTCGAGGCTGCATGCCTTTTGATATCTCAGTCTGGATGAAGTTGTATATATTGTGCAATTATGATGGGTCGTTAGACATTTTACTGGCCAATATAATTGTGTATTCCCATCGATGGTGCTTCCCTGTACTCTGATGTTTAAAGCCTGGTCCCCATCCAGGTTTCAACTTCACGCCAATGGTCGCATTGGAATTAGTGGATAACAATACTCGGTCAAGACGAACGTTCATCAGCGCTGTATCTGTTGGGCTTAGGGGCGCATCGTCAGCGCTGTATCTCACTTCAGCTGAATGTGTGCGCATGTACGAAAGATGTGATCAGCCTGGGATCAGTTTTGGCGTCGTTGCGATTGCTCCAGGCCAAGCAAACTGTTGGGCGGAGCGTGCCGCCTGGTGCCGCGGCACCAGGCGGCACCAGTGTGGGGGTGGTGCTGGTGCGCCAAGTGGTGCTGGTACAGCGGGTGGTGCCGTTGTGCCTGTGGGTGGCGGGAAGCCAGACGGTTGCGCTTCGTCGCGCAACGTTGGTGCGTCACCCACTCGGCACACCACCGGCAGAATGATTCGATCGTCGGGAATTAACGACTTGAAACCGATCAGTCGGGGAGACCACAGTTTCCCTGAATGCTGTGTCAGCTGTTTGGTGGCGCCCGGATGCAGGCAATACAGCGGGTGGTGGCCCGTTGTACCTGTATATTCGGCGGCGCTCCGGGGCACTGTTGTATCCTGACTTCTAAAGGAGCTCTAGTTTCACTGTGACAGCCTGGTAGGTACACCGAACCACTGTCCCACACGGCCCGCTGCCGGCGGCTGCCGGACGACCCGATGACGTCACGACCTGCTGACGTCACGACCAATCTTGGGCGGTCCAGTCCGTGTTGGCTTATCGGCCGGCGAGCCGCCGGCAGAGCACCTCTGCGGCAGCCAGTCTCCCGGGGGGGGGATCGTGGCCCCTCTACGGCAGCTAGTCTCCCAGGGGGCGGATCGCACCGTGGCCTCTGCAGCAGCCGGGGGGGGGTCCGGGGAGCGGAGCGGACGGCATCGTTGCCCCTCTCCGACAGCCGTCTCCCTGGGGCCGCGGACCGCATCGTGGCCCCTCTGCAGCGGCCGGTCTCCCGGGGGGCCGCGGACGGTATCGGGACGGCGCCTCTGCAGACTGCAGACGGCGCTTCTGCTGGCTGCAGACGGCGCCTCTGCCGGCTGCAGACGGCGCCTCTGCCGGCTGCAGACGGTGCCTCTGCAGCCGCCGTCCGGCGACCTGAGGCGGGCGTCTCCGGTGGTGTTGTGGCCGGTTTCCGGGGAGACAGCTCACTGTTCTGTTGCCGGGCGGCCGGCGTGCGGCGGCCAGTCACCGCCTTTCTCCGGCTTCGAGATTGGTGGCTGTCGGCCGGGCGCCGCTCCTCTGCAGAACTTCAGCTTGTCGAATGCCAGGGAGAAAATCGTTGTCGAATTGCGGCTCCCGGCCGCCGACTACGGCCTGCAGCTTTGTCACAATATGACCTGCGACGATTCCTGTCGTTCGGTGCCCGGTCTGAAGGTCAGAGAATGAATCCGTGTCGCATAGTGGTCCGACGGTGAACCAGAGAGTGACCCTGCCCAAAACTAACGATACTGAACTCCTGTATAGCTCAAATGGCTTACGTATTATTGGGGCCGCATGTTGATGCCGATTTAGCAGAAATAAGTCATCGGGGTGTACGCACAGATTGTTCAGTGGTGTACTTGACACCAGCTTGTTGGTTGGGTTACATGAGGGGACATTTTATAAAAGATGATGTTGCGGCGACACGCACCCCGCATCTTCCGTAGACGCCCATACTCTCCGCAAATCGATGGCTGACAAACTGGCTGGAATTCTCCACAGAAGCTGGACAAGACTGATTGCATATATGGCGTTAAGCCTCCTAAATGGGCTTCCGCTCCGGAAGTAACTGGGTTCCTGCTTCGTGGCGGACACCTAGGGGTGGGGGAGGGCCAGACCGAAGCGACAGACTGAAGGCCCACCCACGTGGCACTACATGTTCAACTGTGCCCTCGCAGCAAGAGTCTCACCGCGCTGGCGTTTGTCTTAATCTGGACCCCCCGTCGCCACCTGAAGCGCGAGCTGCAGACGTTCCTTGGTGTCAGGTGAAGCGGACAGCAACAACACATCGACGTTATCTTGGCGTGTCTGGCTCATTGTGGTGCCAGTCGGGCCGACAGTCCAGACAAAACTAAACGCATTTATCCATTCACTCTTGTGTATTCGATGTCGGACTACCTGTGCATTTGCTTCCAAATTTCCACTGAAGTGCTAACCGGCAACTGCTGTTCAATTGCTGAACTGCAATTAAACACGTGGGAAAGTATCTCTCCAGATATGTCTGCTTCATATTTCAGGACATCTACTTATGAAGCAGAATGCTCTTCCTCTCCCTCAGCATACACCGCTGAGGTGCTCTCCCCCGCCCTGCTTGCTTGATGTCGGTAGATCAACAGCAGTTATCGTGGGGTTTCGTTCGTAACTATGCGTAAGTGGATGCGGTGTGTGTGGATTTAAGGATATTTATGGATACACGGTAGCTATGCTGGTGCTGTGGATTCACGACAGCGATGGTTTGCTCGTGGATCCATGACAGTGGTGGCGATGTCGGCGATCCACTTAGACGATGGTGGATCCATGCCAGCGCAGATAATGATCTTGGATTCACAACGGCGATGGTGCTGTTGAATGGATCAGCCGCAGTAGCGATGGTATTTGCGGATCCACGGTAGCGACGGTGGCGCGCGTGGGTTCTCATCAATGGTTGCGGTGTCAGTGGATTCATGAACGCGATGGCAATGTGGGCGGATCTGCTGAATGCTTGGCGTTGCTGGTGGATCTCGGCGGTCTGTTGAATGCTTGGCGTTGCTGGTGTGGATCTCGACGATCTGCTGAATGCCTGGCGTTGCTGGTGGATCTCGGCGATCGCTGAATGCTTGGCGTTGCCGGTGGATCTCGGCGATCTGCTAAATACTTGGCGTTGCTGGTGGATCTCGGCGATCGGCGACCAGCTGAATTCCTGTGCCGATCGGGCAGTTCGCGGCAGTTCGCGGCAGTTCTCGGCAGTTCTCGGCAGTTCTCGGCAGTTCTCGAAGTTAGCGGCAGCCTTTACTGGATGGGGACCTCTCAGATCTGTGGAATCGTGGGCCGGTATGCATCTGGAGTGCTGCTTAAATATGTCTTGCGCCTATTTATACTTGTTCATGCTTCTGCTTATATATATATATACTAATTATTTAGTTATTATTTAATAGACTACTTATTTAGATGCATATGCATATGTAAGTACAGCACATTTCCATTTTGGATTGTGTGACATTTACAGAACTTAATGTTCATAACCTTGAGGTTGATAGGTCGCACATCATATTTCCGTTTTTCCCCTTCTGAAAACAAAGGGATGGTCCAGCTATATGTCCGTTGTATTCCCACGCCCTACGCGTGGCCATTCCAGGGGTGAGGTCTCCTCGTATTATACACCGCGGCCCGTGTGAAAATAATGGACCCTCAACGTCGTTTTCCGCAGCATGACCAACAGGTCTGACGACTTTCCGAGAGGCCCGTCCGATGGAGAAGGATGCTTTGTTTGTTTCCACATCACAAAACCAGCGTGGTACTGGCACCACCCATCCCCCGTATCATTCAGAATAGACTATCAAAGTATTAGCGCAGCACTGCTGGGACGACGAGACGATTCTGACGCATTTATAAATCCACCATTGCGATACATCGTCCTTATTTCATCATCATCCGACCTTTACGCAGATGAGCGCGATAAAATGAAGGAAAACGAGACGGGTCACCGGACGATATGAAGGGCCGCGCGCAACGCAACGATCGTAAATACATTTAATTCACCGTTCCGTTCCCGGAATGCGCTCGTTTCACCCAGCCGTGCTCGCTGACGACGTAGGTCGGCGGATTCGGCTTCCTGGGCGAATATTTTACTGAATACTGGCAGTTCGACTAACGCGCCACAGTACCTGTATCGGTGTAGTCTGCTGAATGATGCAAATGGTCCGTGTCGGCTGCCAAAATGAGTCCGTCCACACGCTAGGAATCGTTACGCCGAAAGTGAGTTAGCTGTGAATTTCCCTCCGCTTATGTTTCGCTGTGGCGGAATTCCGCCCACCAAAAAGCATTCGGAATCTCGGGCATGTTTTCGGGTGCGGAGTAAGCAACTAAGCGGACTAAGCAACCCTTCTCAAGACGGACTGAAGTGAAGCTGCGCCTGTTAAGCAGGCTTCAACCGGGAACATTTAAAGTTAAGTGCGTGTTTATTGGTAATATTAGTGGGTATGTGTATTGCCGAGGCAAGTACGATTGGTAGAATCGAAATAAATGGGTATCGTTTTCACAAGTACCCCAATAAACAGCATTTTTCGTTCCAAAACTACGTTAATAATTGTAAGATGTTCTGCTCGGTGATAGCTGCCGATAACTTGAACACTTGGATGTCCAAGGACCCCAGGGAGTGAAGTTTCCCTGATTTCTTGCCAATCCCAATTCACTGTGTCGAGTCTTTCCGTCAGCGTGGGCAAACTTCAGCCAATGAACACATGCCATTTGAGAAAGGCACTGATATAGTTTCATGGTCGTCTCAGCGGAAACCGAAGCATTCACTGCTAATCAACGCAATTGGAAAACAAACACTGCATACTTGCTGCTAGATTCTGAAGTTTAGACACATGCATTGCTCGCAGAAACTGATCACTTTGCTAACCAACTGGAAGCGGAGATGGGAGTGGGGAGACTGTGCTCGCCTCGTGCCACATGGATGACGCCATTTCCGACACACAGAAACCTAGGTGAAAACATCTCGCTTTGATTCGTCTCAGCGATAGCCTGTGATAAGAAGTTGGCACAACACCGCACGTTTGCTGCATAAGCGGAGATATCCTGGCAAGTTTCCTCACTCAATTTTCACTTGCCGTGCAGTGATAAGCCTATCAAGGAAAGGTCCTTGATATCCTTATCAACACCCTCTTTGGTGAGGTTAAGCCACTTCCAGTGGATTAGATCAGCACGTGGCGAATTCAATTTCATATAGGAAATGATTATGCTTCGTTTTATAAACTTTTTTTTGGAAGTAACTACGACCTCCGCTGACAGCCGTTCCAATGCTGGTCTCACCACCACCGTTACGACAATTTCGTCACGCTGGATTATGCTGTCTCCGTCGGTTCCAGGGAACCTTGATCATGTCGTCACGCCTAGGTCTCTTTTTCTTGTTTGATTTTCGTGCAATTTGCGGGGCTTGGCCGGCTGACAGAAGATTCCTTTTCAAACAAAGGAACAAGATTCAGAGGAGACACGATTGGTCTTTGTTGGGCGCTGACGGGGTACACAAATAACCTGAGATGTTTTCGTGCCCGAACGGCATCTCCACTGGCAAGCCAAACACTGCACATTCAATACCGCAGGGGACTACGACAGGGGGATCACCACAGGCTCAGGTGCAGGGTCTCAGCATCCCCAGTAGCTCAAGTGCAGGGCATCAGCATCCCCAGTGGCTCAGGTGCAGGGTCTCAGCATCCCCAGTGGCTCAGGTGCAGGGCATCAGCATCCCCAGTGGCTCAGGTGCAGGGTCTCAGCATCCCCAGTGGCTCAGGTGCAGGGTCTCAGCATCCCCAGTGGATTAGGTGCAGGGCCTCATCATCCCCAGTGACTCAGGTGCAGGGTCTCAGCATCCCCAGTGGCTCAGGTGCAGGGTCTCAGCATCCCCAGTGGCTCAGGTGCAGGGTCTCAGCATCCCCAGTGGCTCAGGTGCAGGGTTGTTCCCGGGTGTGCAGGGTCTCAGCATCCCCAGTGGCTCAGGGCATCAGCATCCCCACAGGCTCAGGTGCAGGGTCTCAGCATCCCCAGTGGCTCAGGTGCAGGGTCTCAGCATCCCCAGTGGCTCAGGTGCAGGGTCTCAGCATCCCCAGTGGCTCAGGTGCAGGGTCTCAGCATCCCCAGTGGCTCAGGTGCAGGGTCTCAGCATCCCCAGTGGCTCAGGTGCAGGGTCTCAGCATCCCCAGTGGTTAGTCTGTGATCCCCAGTGGATTAGGTGCAGGGCCTCATCATCCCCAGTGACTCAGGTGCAGGGTCTCAGCATCCCCAGTGGCTCAGGTGCAGAGTCTCAGCATCCCCAGTGACTCAAGGAGGTGTTTCAAATCAGCAGTTCTGTCAATCCGAGGTGGGGGATGATTCAATGGCAAATCATGTCGAGCGGAAGGCAGCAGAAGCTACTGGGATCTCCGGCAGGGTATGCAGCCCTAAAACCGTTGACTTTTGAGTACTTGTACACAAAGATAAAAACTGTAAGCTACATCTATGTCCTCTATGTGATGTTTGCTAGAACCACGTGGCGACATTCATGCTGCGTTAGTGATATATAGCAGGAATTGCCAAATATTTTATATGAATGTATGGTTTTATTTTTGCTACGAATTCAGGCTGTGTATGGATATCTCATACTACCAATGCAGTTCCATTGTGCATTCATTCATACGTGAGATAATTCAGCCAGGACTTGATTTTTTTGTTAGTAAGTACTCATCATCATAATATTGCTGCAACCCTAGAAGCCCTCCAAGCACTATAGATAGTAATATTCTAGAATATCGTGAGGAATTATTAAAAGGAGAAATGCCAACAGCGCAAACACACCACATGAACTATGCTCACGTTCAATATATTCGTCTCATCGTATTACCGCGTATCAACATCCACTGATGAATAGCTGGCATTAGCTGTAGCTTAGTTTCCAATTTTACCGAAGTGCATGGTGCAAATCTACCGATCCGACTGTGAGGTGTTGCTGAATGCATGAACATTCGCATGGATTTCATTTTATGAAAATGCAATTTGACATGACCAACGCTACACTGCACTTCCTTTGCAGGGAAGCCGTGGGCATGCTTATAGCTATGTAGAGTAAGCCTGCGATATTATCACGTCATCAGAAAAGCTATGAAGTGGAGACGAAATTCGTGATGATGATGCTGCCTCTGTTGAAAAATGGCCGACTATGATCACCAGCCGCCAATATCAATATTGCAACGGTCGCCCGCACCGGTCGACCGTGATGGTAACCCGGCGGCAGGTGTGGCCTGCGGGCGAACGTCGGCAGGTCGCGGCAGCTGCTCACGCGCTAACTGCGTGTCACGCACGACATTCAGCCAACTTGCCAAGTTAACGTGCGCCGGCAGCCGAAGCTCGTGACACGCGATGGGCGGTGGCGAGATCTGTTCTTGCCGACGGTGGACTTCTTGCACGGCCATTGGCAATGTCCGTGCGATCTATTTGGCATTGTTCGCACAGCGCATGCGCCTGATCCGAGCGGAGCTTTAGTTCAGCACGCTCGTGCGGCACACAGACACTGGCACCACAGATGGATTTTCGCAATGCCGTCCTCGGTATTACGCTTGGTACACTGGCAACCACAGGCTGCATGCGGATTACATTGGTTGGTGATGATTGCCGCAGGTGTTGGTTGAGATCGAGTACCGCTCGACATGTCGCATGTCGAAATGCATAATTCAGTAGCTGCAATCGCCAGCAGTTAAAGTAAGTTGAGGTGTGAAATGGCACTGCGAATGCATTAAAGAGGTTGAATAATGCATCTCACTTTGTCTCATGGCATCGCATCCCAGAGGGATTGACAGTGGAAGCGGAACTATGTTCCTGGCCGGAAGAGCATGCCGTTGGAAAGCTTCACTGCATAACAACGTATTGCCTGAAGCTATGGCCGTGTGTAGGATGGTATAGTGGAAAATGCGGACAGGTCGGAATCTCACAAGTTGGAATATGCAACTCTTTGACTTGACTTTGCTTATTCCGAGACTCTAGGGCACGTTGTTGGAAGCACAGTTGTTGGAAGCAACCTCTGACGGGCCTTGTGGCGTGCCCACCGGGCCGCTCAATATTATTTTAAAAATCTAACTTGTATAAGGGTTTCGGCATTTAGCCACGCTTGTAGTAAAGCGGACACTAACTTTCTTGGCTCTCTCAGATGACTGGCTTTGCAACTTGCATCGGTGACGTGAAAGTACAGGGGTTGGGTGCAGACGGTCCAGGGTGTATGTTGGGTGCAGACGGTCCAGGGTGTATGTTGCCTCTGACGCTGAGTGATTCAATGTGAACTGCTGTGGGGTGACTCGATATCAGCTGATGCACCAGAGACTCGATGTCGGCTAGCGCAGCAGTGACTCGATATCAGCTGACGTAGCAGTGACTGTCGGCTAGCGCAGCAGTGACAAGATACCAGCTGATGCAGCAGTGCCTGGAGAACTGAAGCGCCAGTGACTCGATGACGGCTGACGCCAGCGTGAGCCAACACGGCGGTGGCAATATCGGCAGCGTGTCCCGCGTCACGGACGGCCTCGTCTCGCCGCTGGCGTCACCCCGCCACGGATGGCCTCGTCTCGCCGCCGGCGTTACCGCGTCACGGACGGCCTCGTCTCGCCGCCGGCGTTACCGCGTCACGGACGGCCTCGTCTCGCCGCTGGCGTCACCGCGCCACGGACGGCCTCGTCTCGCCGCCGGCGTTACCGCGTCACGGACGGCCTCGTCTCGCCGCCGGCGTTACCGCGTCACGGACGGCCTCGTCTCGCCGCCGGCGTTACCGCGTCACGGACGGCCTCGTCTCGCCGCCGGCGTTACCGCGTCACGGACGGCCTCGTCTCGCCGCCGGCGTTACCGCGTCACGGACGGCCTCGTCTCGCCGCTGGCGTCACCGCGCCACGGACGGCCTCGTCTCGCCGCTGGCGTTACCGCGTCACGGGTCGATTCAATGGCCGTGGCTGGACCTCAACCCGGCCTCCAGCGCCGTTGGCCGGAGGGCGGGTCCCCAGCCGTTGCGCTGCTCGACAGCGCCTGTCCCCAGCCGCCGGTGTGCCGTTGGCCGGAGGCGGGTCCCCAGCCGTTGCGCTGCTCCACAGCGCCTGTCCCCAGCCGCCGGTGTGCCGTTCGCCGGAGGGCGGGTCCCCAGCCGTTGCGCTGCTCCACAGCGCCTGTCCCCAGCCGCCGGTGTGCCGTTCGCCGGAGGGCGGGTCCCCAGCCGGCACGCGCCGCTCGTCCCGGCCGCCGCCGGCGTGCGCAAGTCTTCCCGATGCGGACGTTTCCGGCTCGAACGACGCGTAACTCTGCATGATGGGGGACGGCAGGTCGTCGCGGGCCTGCCACACAGCGTAGCGCCGACGACGCCGGCCGTTGCGAGTCTGCGACGTGAGTTGGCGACGGGAACGGGCGCCTCATGCGATGGAGCAGGGTGTGAGGCCCGCGGCGGGCGAGCCGTCACCCGTGGCACGGACCGCAGCATGAGCGGTGAGCGGCGGCAAACAGTGGCGACGGCAAGCACGAATGCACAGGGCAGACACTTTCGGTTTGATATATGTTCAATTGATTGCCACAGGTTACACGCAACTTGCTCAAGTTTATGATAGCCGAAGTGCAAACCAAGATTACCGGGCATGCCAACCATGCAAATTGAGCGTGCTAGTCGAGGCTTATATCCATGCAGCAATGCTTAACCGTTCGAGCCTGAGTCTTTGCGTCTGTGGACCCGACGTTGAGTCTGGCCTTCGCTGTTGGTCGGCATAACGGATTGTGCAGAGCGTTGACGGGCAATTACTCGGTCGGACCAGCAATGCACTTTCCACCGACAGCTCAGGAGACAGATCGCATCCCAAGGCACTTTGATTCTTGTGCGAGCAACCATGTCAGTCGTATCAATCTCATCTCCAATGACTTAGGTCCTGCGAAAAAGAGAGGCACACTGGTTTGAAATACACATTGTATTTTTCTTCGATCTGAAGATGTAAAGCGACTGCAACCCACACAAAACCATGACAAGGCAAACACCTAAATCACGACAACTGCTGGCAGGTGACGCTGCAGTGATTGTAGATAAAACTTGCCCGGCCGCCGTCTGGACTGATGAATGATGGCGGTTCGCGAGACGTGATGCCGACTCACAGTTGGCAGTTTATGGCCGGAGGAGCTTCTTGCATTCAGTAACTGCCGGAATTGATTTCCAGCTGCTATTTGTACGGCACAATGGACACGTTGAACTGATGCATCTGTCTGAATATGTTTAGGTATAATAGGTGGCCACACCGCGATGGACGACCCTGTGCACATGCAAATACCGAGAAACTGCTGAATAATTTAGCTTGACGATGCTGAGGGCTTAACTGAAACGTCTTCCGTTTTCGTATAGATCAAGCGCCAAATGAGACATTACAACACGTGCATGAATTCGGACTCCGAAAAAAAGGTATTATTATGATCTGGATTGCTTACGCCTGAGTAAGAGAGAAAGTCGGAATTGATATAACCCGTTAGTTACGCAGTATGGACATGTTGGAATTGTGCTTCTGGCGTCAAATCAGTCATCGGTATTTGTTGCTGCCCTTGGTGACCTGGCATTAGCGTTTCATCGTGAGCCTTGTGGTGTTTATATTTGAAGCATAACCAACGATGCTCATTGCAGTCAAGCAGTCTATTGCGACTGGGCACCACGCCCATGTCAATTGGTAATGGTGTCCCTGGAACTTTCGTAGCTTTTCATTATATCTGTGGCATCTATTCGTAAATCCTATATATGCAGATATGTTTCAGTTCCTCCTGTATAATGTAGATTTTATGACACCAGAGCTCCCAATCCATATTTCACTTAGCGAACAAAAATATCGGAATGTGATTGATTTTAATCCAACCTGGTCAATTATCGCTAGCGGCACGTTCTGGGCTGATGAGATTCTACATACTGTCTGATAGGCATACGCCGAGTACAGCTGTGTTTCCTGTGCCATGCTGACACAGATGCGGGCTTAGTACCGTCGAGACTCGCATGCCATTGGCGGCTGCCCGAGCTATTGTGTATTTCGGAGCGCTCAGTTCGCATGTTGCGGGTTACGCAGAGCATCACCATTAATCACCCTGCTCGGACACAAAACTAGGTTTTAATCAATCGCGCAGCCACCGGAGCCCTCGCCACGCTATGCTTTCGCCTGCCACTATCAGGCGAGGCCCAGAATTTCAGCCGAGCATAGACAGACGCCGACAGGAGGTGAGCGGCCTCCCTGGTACTCCAACACCTGGGTACTCTGTCGGCGCTACTACTCGCCAACTCGCTCTGCAAGAGATCAATCCGACTCTTAACTAGGAGACTTATCAGCTATGCAGAAGCCGAGCCTCAGGAGGAAGCCTGAGGGATGCGCCTGTCGCGATGAGATTGGTGCGATCTAAATGTTCGCGGTTCCCTGCTGGAAATCAGCGGAACGTCGGAAATCGCATTTGTCCGCCTAAACAAGCATGGCGGCCTGCAGACGGCTGGATCTTCATGCATTAATGCAAACACTGGCGGCGTCAGCTGACTGTGACACCCGGAAACCCAGCTGACGCTGAACGCCGAAAACTGTCGACAGTGCCAATACCCGGTTAGACGGTAGCACGTGAAGCAGTGACATTTCTTAACGACAGCTTCAGTCGTTTGATGTGTGTAGCGCTCAGACTGGTACTGGAAGCTGGTGCGTGCGTAGAGTGGCAGCGCCATGAAGCCTTGCATGCGCACCTTTTGATCCTCGTAGCCAGTTTGCCGGAGCTGCCTTTCGCCGAAGTGAATGTTAATTCACGTGCCCAAATTGAGCATAGAACTCCTCGACAGCGGATCTAATTTCACCGATACCATCGCTTGCGGCGTGTTCCCACTTCGATCGCAGAACTTGTTGCTTTTGGCATCATTTCAGCGATTGTACTCCTGCCCTCAGTAAGACATTCATACAGCACGGCTCAACAAATTTCAACATGAAACGCAGTTTACTGATGGAAGGCCTTAAGCTACGAAAGCTACGCCTCTTGCTGCTGTAATATACTTTCATTTATTGTTAACACCAGAAGCTGCCCTACATCCATTTCAATAATGCAGATGATTGCTGCTCGATACATATATCGCGTCCACTTTGCCGTATTTATAGTGGGGAAATATTCTGTTGCACGTGCACGATGGCCTCCGGAAATGCCATATAGCATGCGATATGGCAATGATATGGGGGTACATTGATTGATTGATTATTTGGGCTTAGGGGCGCGCCGGCTACACGGTAATTTGGCGCCAGATCATTTATAACTCAACCCTTTCCGCTTGAAAAATGTAGTGTCATTGCTCTAGGGCCAGCTGCTTGCATGCAAAGTATCCCAACTTCCATGACTTTATGTCGATTTACTTGGGTAAATAAGAAGGTTGAAGTACTTCATGAAAACCCATATCAGTACCTCACCTACCGTGGTGGCAATGTAGCTGCAGGTGAGATATGGCATGCTGAATGCGATTATCACTAGCATCTGCACATGCTGCGAGTAACACTATGATTACAGTCAACTGAATGACACAAGGGTTAGATGATGGCTAGAGATTGAAAGAACACATACACCCACGTGCTGCACTCGCGCTTGGCCGTCCCCCTGTTGCGGGCGGCCGCTATTGTCTGCCGCTGGCACGTGGCTACCGGACAGTGCCGGCCGCCTGCGGCGCGGCGGTGGTCCGGGTCGACACCGCCTGACACTACCACCGGGCTGGACACCGGACCGACACCACCTGACTGGCCGCCCGCGGGTACTGGACAGTGCCGGCCGCCTGCGGCGCGGCGGTGGTCCGGGTCGACACCGCCTGACACTACCACCGGGCTGGACACCGGACCGACACCACCTGACTGGCCGCCCGCGGCGCGGCGGTGGTCCGGGTCGACACCGCCTGACACTACCACCGGGCTGGACACCGGACCGACACCACCTGACTGGCCGCCCGCGGCGCGGCGGTGGTCCGGGTCGACACCGCCTGGCAGTCCAGCCCGCGGGTACTGGACAGTGCCGGCCGCCTGCGGCGCGGCGGCCTGTCCGATGTCAGATGGTGCGGCGGTCCGGGTCGACATCGCCGTCGGCGGCAGCGGGGCCGGCCGGCCCGCGCCGCCTGGCGGCCATCGATCTCTGCCCGCCGCACCATCTGAATGCGCCGAACATTGGGCACGCAGCTGCCGCCGTGCGACCCCCCCCCCCCTGCCGGCCGCGAGTGGTCAGGTCGCGCTAATTGGCCAGAGCCGAGTGTCGCTTCCGCGGTGTCCGGGAGCCGCTCGTTAGCGGGGCTGATAGCTGCACCCTGCCGACGGCGCGCTGCAACAGATTCTGCGGCGCAGTTTCTGTCGGCTGCATCGCGCCGACCGTCGCTGCCCGGAGCTGCCCGTCGCCGTCCGCGCTATCAGTCGCTACTCATCACTGTCCGTGCTACCAGTCGCTACTCATCACTGTCCGTGCTATCAGTCGCTACGCAGCACTGTCCGTGCTATCAGTCGCTACCAATCACCATCCGTGCTACCAGTCGCTACTCATCACTGTCCGTGCTATCAGTCGCTACTCATCACTGTCCGTGCTATCAGTCGCTACGCAGCACTGTCCGTGCTACCAGTCGCTACTCATCACCGTCCGTGCTATCAGTCGCTACCCATCACCGTCCGTGCTATCAGTCGCTACTCATCACCGTCCGTGTTACCAGTCGCTACCCTGCACCGTCCGTGCTACCAGTCGCTACACAGCACTGTCCGTGCTATCAGTCGCTACCCATCACCATCCGTGCTACCAGTCGCTACCCTGCACCGTCCGTGCTACCAGTCGCTACACAGCACTGTCCGTGCCACCAGTCGCTACCCATCACCATCCGTGCTACCAGTCGCTACTCATCAGTGTCAGTGCTACCAGTCGTCACACAGCACTATCCGTGCTACCAGTCGCTACCCATCACCGTCCGTGCTATCAGTCGCTACTCATCACCGTCCGTGTTACCAGTCGCACCCAGCACTGTCCATGCTACCAGTTGCTACCCATAATCGTCCGTGCTACCAGTCGCTACCCAGCACTGTCCGTGCTACCAGTCGCTACCCATAATCGTCCGTGTTACCAGTCGCTCCCCAGCACTGTCCGTGCTACCAGTCGCTACCCATAATCGTCCGTGTTACCAGTCGCTACCCAGCACTGTCCGTGCTACCAGTCGCTACCCATAATCGTCCGTGTTACCAGTCGCTACCCACCACTGTCCGTGCTACCAGTCGCTATCCACCACTGTCCGTGCTAGCAGTCGCTACCCACCACTGTCCGTGCTACCAGTCGCTACCCACCACTGTCCGTGTTACCAGTCGCTACCCACCACTGTCCGTGCTACCAGTCGCCACCCACCACTGTCCGTGCTACCAGTCGCCGCCCACCACTGTCCGTGCTGCCAGTCGCCACCCACCACTGTCCGTGCTAGCAGTCGCCACCCACCACTGTCCGTGCTACCAGTCGCCGCCCACCACTGTCCGTGCTGCCAGTCGCCACCCACCACTGTCCGTGCTACCAGTCGCCACCCACCACTGTCCGTGCTAGCAGTCGCTACCCACCACTGTCCGTGCTAGCAGTCGCCACCCACCACTGTCCGTGCTACCAGTCGCCACCCACCACTGTCCGTGCTAGCAGTCGCCACCCACCACTGTCCGTGTTACCAGTCGCTACCCACCACTGTCCGTGCTACCAGTCGCCACCCACCACTGTCCGTGCTACCAGTCGCCACCCACCACTGTCCGTGCTAGCAGTCGCCACCCACCACTGTCCGTGCTACCAGTCGCCACCCACCACTGTCCGTGCTAGCAGTCGCCACCCACCACTGTCCGTGCTACCAGTCGCCACCCACCACTGTCCGTGCTACCAGTCGCCACCCACCACTGTCCGTGCAACCAGTCGCCACCCACCACTGTCCGTGCTAGCAGTCGCCACCAACCACTGTCCGTGCTACCAGTCGCCACCCACCACTGTCCGTGCTACCAGTCGCCACCCACCACTGTCCGTGCTAGCAGTCGCCACCAACCACTGTCCGTGTTACCAGTCGCCACCCACCACTGTCCGTGCTAGCAGTCGCCACCCACCACTGTCCGTGCTACCAGTCGCCACCCACCACTGTCCGTGCTAGCAGTCGCCACCAACCACTGTCCGTGCTACCAGTCGCCACCCACCACTGTCCGTGCTAGCAGTCGCCACCCACCACTGTCCGTGCTACCAGTCGCTACCCACCACTGTCCGTGCTACCAATCGCCACCCACCACTGTCCGTGCTACCAGTCGCCACCCACCACTGTCCGTGCTAGCAGTCGCTACCCATCACTACCTGGAGCTGCTCGGTGCTGTCGGCGCTGTCCGATGCTACTCAGCTCTATCCAGTGCTGCCAGTCGCTGCCGGGAGCCACCCGGAGCTGCCGGACACTGTCCGGTGCTGTCCCGAGCTGTCCGGTGCTGTCCCGAGCTGTGAAATGATGTCCAGCGCGAGTTGAGCAGGGCTCGGCAGTATGCCCGGACTGCGGAATTAATGGTAGTGCAGCCGCAAGGCAGGCGTGCGTTAAGAGAATGTCCCCAATTTAAATCCATATCGACAAGGCAACACAAAAGAAGATCGCTGTGTTTGTGCGTAGCTAAATCTACCTTCCCAGGCAAAATATTTCATGCCAAAACTGCCATTTCAGTCGTGTGAAACTAATATGGCTAACATGCCAAAAATTGGTGTGTAGTTCTCAGAACACTAATGTGAGTAAGCAGAGGTGAGGGCTGTCCGTGAATGGAGACAGGCCAGACGTGAAATATGTTCTGTTCCTGCTTAGGATGATTACACATTTCTAGGTGTGCGGCTGAGTGGTCAGGTGAGCTGACCCGCCCTCGGGTCGCACAGATGTCGGAGCCGCGAGCTCACGCCAACGCTTCTCCGAGGCTATTATCGGTAGACACACACACACACAGGAGGATCATGATAAGTATTGCTTTTCTGATAATAGGCCTAGTGATCATTCCTCGTTAGCTTTCTGCCGGGATACGAGCATTAGGAAGAATACCGTGGCTGCTCGGAGAGAGGGATTCTCGCAGCTGCACCAGGGATGCCTGTAGGTGGACTAAAAGTAAGTCCAAAAGTAGGAGAGTTGAAGGTGACCGACCATGCAAATGAGCCAAGCAGGCTGTTTATGTCACAATTATCTTCGGCACATAGCTGAAGCCTTCATGTATTCTCCGCTGCAGATAGGCCGAGCCATCTGCAGGCATCAGCTTTTCATTTTCATATAGGCCTCAATTCAGCAGTGATCTTTATCCACAATCTTATCCACAGCTTATGGAAGTACACAAAATCAACTTGAGCTTTGCGTACTCCCATATGAAATCGAACATGATTTTGGTACCGTTCGGGACCCAAATCATTCTCACCAGGCTCAACTCTTGATTAGACGTTGCATGTAATACTATCATAACTGACAGGGCGATCCTCGGTCCTTGGGATGGTGGTTCCTTGGTGGGTTTTCATGTTTCCCAGGTAAGAAGCCAAGGGGTTGGCATTTCGGATCCAATTACTGGAAACAAAGATAATGCTGCAGGCATGGCGGATATCCGAGAGAGGAGCAGGATAGTGGTTTCCCACATGAGCTGGAAGTTAATGTGTCGGATGACTGTTGGACATAATAGGAAATAAATACAGGAAGAATACACGAATGACAGGGAAGTATTGTGATTTCTGTTTTTCTACGCCGCTACCTGTCGACGCATGGCCAGAAGTGCTTCCGCCCTCAATTCCAGCGATACAGAGAACCAGTATTCTAGCCCCGACAACAAAGTATGATAGTTGCGGCACTCCCACATAGGAAGCGGAAAGAGACGTAACATTTCGAAGCAAAATATAAGCATTAGTATAGTGTTGTTCGTGTCAATCAGCATCATTGTTAAGCGAGAAGCAAAGCAAGTCATATCGAAATGTAACTCACGACTGGATGTAAGCTACGATCCGGTTGACACGAACTTAACACGAACTTCGCTAATCTGCGGGGATAATTGGGTAGCTTGTTAATAATGTTAACTGGAAGAACATTCTCTCGTCAAACATGCGAGATCGGTGAAGGGGTCACATCAGGATCCAACAAGCTAAGTGTGAGTTTGCTGCTCTTGGACCTTGCAGTGAAGCCGGATACAGGCGTTTTATATTGGTACATACTTTACAAAAATGCTCGAACAGAATCAGCTTATATATTTCATCACTCATGGAACCTTATGAAATGAACTCGAATGATTTTTTTGCAATAGTGATACAATGGTGATCAAGAGGAACGAAGAGTAAGGGAATGCGAGATAAAAGTGCACGCATTTGGGAATGTTTCGATAGCAACACAGTTGGAACAACGTCACGAACATTGCAACACTGCCTGTGCAGAGTTACGTATTGCTCGCGTTTGGTGCAGATTATTGGAGCAGGTCGGTGGCCTTGGATATGTTGCGAGCTCAGAAAATTCCAACCGGGGTGATCCGAGTGCGTGTCTGTGAGAGGATCAGCCAGCCTGGAGGAGGGCGCGTGTCTGTGAGAGGATCAGCCTGGAGGAGGGCGCGTGTCTGTGAGAGGTTCAGCCTGGAGGAGGGCGCGAGTCTGTGGGAGGATCAGCCCGCCTGGAGGAGGGCGCGAGTTTGTGGGAGGATCAGCCCGCCTGGAGGAGGGCGCGTGTCTGTGGGAGGATCAGCCCGCCTGGAGGAGGGCGCGTGTCTGTGGGAGGATCAGCCCGCCTGAAGGAGGGCGCGTGCGTGTGCGAGGATCAGCCCGCCTGGAGGAGGGCGCGTGTCTGTGGGAGGATCAGCCCGCCTGGAGGAGGACGCCGGTGACTGTGGGAGGATCAGCCCACCTGGAGGAGGGCGCGTGTCTGTGGGAGGATCAGCCCGCCTGGGGGAGGGCGCGTGTCTGTGGGAAGATCAGCCCGCCTGGAGGAGGGCGTGTGTCTGTGGGAGGATCAGCCCGCCTGGGGGAGGGCGCGTGTCTGTGGGAGGATCAGCCCGCCTGGAGGAGGGCGTGTGTCTGTGGGAGGATCAGCCCGCCTGGGGGAGGACGTGTGTCTGTGGGAGGATCAGCCCACTGGAGGAGGGCGCGTGTCTGTGGGAGGATCAGCCCGCCTGGAGGAGGGCGTGTGTCTGTGGGAGGATCAGCCCGCCTGGAGGAGGGCGCGTGTCTGTGGGAGGATCAGCCCGCCTGGGGGAGGGCGCGTGTCTGTGGGAGGATCAGCCCACTGGAGGAGGGCGCGTGTCTGTGGGAGGATCAGCCCGCCTGGGGGAGGGCGCGTGTCTGTGGGAGGATCAGCCTGGAGGAGGGCGCGTGTCTGTGGGAGGATCAGCCCGCCTGGAGGAGGGCGTGTGTCTGTGGGGAGGATCAGCCCGCCTGGAGGAGGGCGTGTGTCTGTGGGAGGATCAGCCCACTGGAGGAGGGCGCGTGTCTGTGGGAGGATCAGCCCGCCTGGAGGAGGGCGTGTGTCTGTGGGAGGATCAGCCCGCCTGGAGGAGGGCGTGTGTCTGTGGGAGGATGGGAGTCAGCCCGCCTGGGGGAGGGCGCGTGTCTGTGGGAGGATCAGCCCGCCTGGGGGAGGGCGCGTGTCTGTGGGAGGATCAGCCCATCTGGGGGAGGGCGCGTGTCTGTGAGAGGATCAGCCTGGAGGAGGGCGCGTGTCTGTGGGAGGATCAGCCCGCCTGGGGGAGGGCGCGTGTCTGTGGGAGGATCAGCCCGCCTGGAGGAGGGCGCGTGTCTGTGGGAGGATCAGCCCGCCTGGAGGAGGACGCCGGTGACTGATCACTGTTGCTGCGCCTGTTGCGTGGTGAGCGGCAGGATTTCGTCTTCCGGCCATGGCTGTACTCGATCTCGGGCATCGATTTCGTCTTAATTTGTCTACGGCGTGCGTGCGCTCACTCTACTCTTTCTCCTCCCCCTCCCCCTTTGGCGTCACTCGCCCTTCTAATCTCACTCGAATACACAGAAGCACACCTATGAACACACACACACACAAACACACACGCACATACTCAGGCACACCCTCACAATCCCCCCACACGTATACTCACACGCGCCCGCTCGTGTACACACAAGCGCAAACACACACAATCTCTCTCTCTCTCTCTCTCTCTCTCTCTCTCTCTCTCTCTCTCTCTCTCTCTCTCTCTCTCTCTCTCTCTCTCTCTCTCTCTCTCTCTCTCTCTCTCTCTCTCTCTCTCTCTCTCTCTCTCTCTCTCTCTCTCTCTCTCTCTCTCTCTCTCTCTCTCTCTCTCTCTCTCTCTCTCTCTCTCTCTCTCTCTCTCTCTCTCTCTCTCTCTCTCTCTCTCTCTCTCTCTCTCTCTCTCTCTATCTCTATCTCTATCTCTATCTCTATCTCTATCTCTATCTCTATCTCTATCTCTATCTCTATCTCTATCTCTATCTCTATCTCTATCTCTATCTCTATCTCTATATCTCTCTATCTCTCTCTCTCTCTCTCTCTCTCTTCTCCATCTTCCTCTTGTCTCTCTGGACGCGAACCTTGTGAATTCAAGATACATACACATATATGTGTGAAAAGCAGCATACATACACATTCAACATACGAGTGCATGCTTGGAAAGCTGTTTCGGAAAATGGAAACCTTGTACTATTCGGGGCGGGAGGAGTGTGCTTAGAGGCGTGCCGGACCGTAGAGGTCATTTATTGACCGGACCATAGAGTTCATGTACCGTTGTCCAGTTCACTTTTATCACGAACTATTTAGTTATATGCAGACTACTTTACCTTGCTTGTTTACTGGCTGACTGACTGAATTTACTTAGGTTTTTGCTGAAAACTTAGAAGCCTTGTCTTTGAATGCTATGAAACTTTACCAGAATTATTAGTGAACGTAGGAACAGAAAATCATAGGAACATTCCCCCACGCTGGAAACCATGACCAAGAATCCTGCTGTGGTCACGTGGAGACAATTAATTAGAAATTACTTCCCTCAACTATTTCGGACGTTCCTATGCCCGTGCACACGCTTAGAATCAACACTCACGTTGGCAGATCCTTTCGGCAGCCTCTGGTCGTTTTTCCGCCGTCTGTGTACCGGTCGAACCGCCCATTCTGACAACACCTCTGTGTTTTTCACTGGATTGTGACATTTCATCAATATCACACGATGACCTTTCCTCGATGATTATAAAAAAAACAGTAGAAAGTTACTTTGATCTTGGTGTGTATTCGGGTACAACCCCTCGTCAAACCACAAAAAGATATGCAATTCCACTAACGGTCGAATTCTCACTGCTATGCTTTATTATCTATGTCGATGTCGTGCCTTGCTAGGCACCAAGATCAAAGTAGCTTTCGACTGTTTTTATAATCATCGAGGAAAGGTCATCGTGTGGTATTGATGCAATGACATGTTCCTCGCCAGAGCGCTAAGTAATTTATATGGATTGTGACATTATTGAATTCTGGAGACGTCAAGAGTTAGGGAGATGCGAGACGATGGCATGGCTCCGCGGACCCGTGGTTTTGCTTGTGAACACGAACTTCATGTTCGCTTGGCCAGCCGAACAACTCGTTGCAACTCTGCCGCCCGCTCGCAGTTGTATTCGACTTGCCATCGCTCGCAACAGCGACGTCACCGCAAGTATGCGAGCGTTCGCGTCTCTCCTCTCTTCGTGTCACGCTGAGCAGCACGCGCGAGGGCACCTCTCGGTGCCCTCGCGCGCTGGCGCAAGCCGCCACCGTTCCCGCCACCGTTCCCGTCACCGTTCCCGTCATCATTTCCCGCCATCGTTTCCCGCGCTCGCCGCGGCACAGGTCGGTGTGCTGTCATTTGAGCCGGCACGAGACGGCGCAGAGCCCGCCACCGGCAGAAGTCGGGCCTCGGGCGTTGCGCTCCGCTGGATAAGAGGGCGGGTGGGGGAGATAGGAGAGAGAGCTGATTTTGATCTTATGGTTTTGTCGAACCAGCGCTAGAACGCGAGCACGACGACGATAATCCCCACTCACGCTGGAAGCTTTATGTTGCTATTTCTTTTGGTTTCTATGGTCACGTGGAAGGTGCAGGTTGGTGTAATCTGATCATCTCTCACCCGTAAACTGCACGCTATAAAGGGGGGTCTTTCCCATGCGAGTGCTATATCAGTTGTAGGGTGGAACCAGTTAGATGCTGAACGATATCGATGACACTGGCATTTCGGCTGGAAGTTCGTTGAGGGGTGTGGGGGGGGGATGCAGTCAAGGATGTGGAATCTAGCTAAGCATTTTGCTCTGGCGCCTACTCCTCCGAAAAGGCCTTTGGCTGACAAATCCGTTGGGCGTAGGGGCTGAGGCACACTCGAACCTCCTTGGATTGGCGCCTTTTCCGGTCGGAGGAGCGTCGATAATCCATGGGGGAGGGGGTGGCCACAAGCCACAATGCTCCCATACACCCGCCTCTACCCGTGGCCGGTGATGTGACCACGTCATACGGGTTGACAGGGTGCATTGTGATGAAAATATGATGGTTATCCAATGCTGTTGTTGCTACATATCACTTGGTTTGATCCAAAGTTATGGGCAGTGGCGAAATATTAATCCGCCAGATTTGGCAGCAGCGAAATATTAATCCGCCCAGATTTTCTCAGATCGCACCATATGATGGACGGTGCCAAGCTCAGATGGAACTTAATTTTGGCAACACCTCGTATTTTTCCCGCCAGCCAGCGGCGCTGTGCCTGCATTGCTCGTTTCGGGCCCACACGTCGACTTGCCGGCCAGAGGTTATTCAATAACGTCCGGCGTAGATCAGCCCAAAACCACAGCTTTGGCTAACGTTGTGCTGCTCTGCGGTGAGCACAACCGCGTCGACGCAGTTTATCATGGAGCAAGCTGCTTTGCGAAGAGAACGCAGTCGTGGCAGTGGATCTGGAAGGTAGATTGTTTTCGCGAAATGCCAGGCGCTACTTTGGCACAATTTATCATCCAACTTAACACGTAATTACCGCGAGGAATTACCAGCCATTTCCCGGCGTACGATACACCAATTACTGGGTTTTCTACCTTCCATTTGGTCGAAACCCAGCCGCGAGCTGGGTGCAACCGATTCTTGCAGCACTGTTTGCATTGTGGAAGTAGAACAGTGGCCCTAATGTGGTGAGACCACAGTTAGGATACAATTTGCAAGACAATATTATAAGCTTCGATGGAAACGTACTAAAAAGATATCAGCTGCACGAACGCAGTGTTGGAACTCAGAATAGTAGTTGTCATTAGTTGATTGTCCATGCTCCAGTAACAATATCGCAAATGACACATTCGCGGCACACATAACTGACACAACTGACACGTAGCTGACACAACTGACACGTAGCTGACACAACTGACACGTAGCTGACACACAACTGACACGTAGCTGACACACAACTGACACGTAGCTGACACACAACTGACACGTAGCTAACTGTAGTGAGCGGCCATGCTGGTATGCATGAGTCAAGTGGCACCCGGCGCCGTCAGCTGTCCTGAGCCCGTGGCGATGCTCCAGCAGTTTGGCAGCGCGGTCTGTTGTTGAGGGCGGCTGGGTCGGCGGCGCGCGCCAGTGACGATCCGGTAATTCGAGGGGACGCGTGGCCGGTGCTCGTGGTCTGATTACGGTGAGCCCTCTCTCGTCAGTCGTGTCGGTTCGTTCGGTCGCTGACTACTGCGAATACACGCCCTTCCCCGTGCTCGGCACTTACTTTCGGATCGGCAACTACACTAACACAACTGACACGTAGCTGACACAACTGACAAGTAGCTGTCACATAACTGACACGTAGCTGTCACATAACTGACACGTAACCGTCACACAATTGACACACAACTGACACGTAGCTGACACACAACTGGCACGTAACCGTCACACAATTGACGCACAACTGACACCACCGACACACAACTGACGCATAGCTGACACGTAGCTAACACACAACTGACACGTGGCTGACACTCAACTGACACGTTACCGACGCACAACCGACACCACCGACACACACACACACACACACACACACACACACACACACACACACACACACACACACACATATATATATATATATATATATATATATATATATATATATATATATATATATGCATATATATATGCATATAATCTTGCCACCCCATAATAGTTTCCGGATGTGAGAAATCTTTCCCGGTTCCAGGGAGAGATCAATTTAAAAAGATCACGTTGTGTTATGACGTCATACTTACGTCACCGTACAGGGCACACTGCTTATCAGAGAGACATAAAACTCAGATTCGTGTTTAGCGACTAAGATAACCCCATAGACAGAGTTCATACAGAATAGGAGGGGTTGGGATGTCATCGACCGGTTCAGTTGGCGTAAAATTACCATGTTATTTTTGATCGTAGGCTTTTTACATGCACGCATCAAACACGTCTAGAACGAGCGTTTTCGCCACATCAATGTATTTCCCTGTATTACTTCTTCATCATTTGGAGCCGATCGTCACACACTTCTTCGACGGTATAAATTCTTAGTTCTTCCAATCATAGGATATAACTCAGTAGGTTATGCTGGGGCCAGTACCTCCGCTTTCAACATTTTGGACACAATACAAAATGAATTTATCCGCCTAGCACTCGGTGCAATGACTACTTCTCCCATCATTTCTTTAGAAGCCGATGCAGGAATTCCCCATTAACTATCCGTCGCATACAACAAACACTTGGGTACGCCTACAAAATCCATTTTCATGGAAACCACCGCACAAAAGCGTCTTTGCAAGTTTTCCCAAATTTACACCACAATCATTTAGGTCAAGCTAAAAACGAACTGGCCTTACCATAGCTTTACACGTCAAAATATTTCCTATGCAGATTCATTACACTATTCCACACATTCCTCTTCCTTCTTCCACCAGCTCTTCTTCCACCAACTACACCACAGTGGCAGATGGTTGGACGGCACATTTTTTTAAATCTGATCACGACTCCAAAATCACAGCTTTGTGCAGAATATGCCAAACAAAAATTTCATCAGTTTCGTTCTCGTTATCATCATGTTCCTTTTGTTTTTGCCGACGGTTCTAAAAACACCGGCTTCACAAGAAATGCCATTGTTTTCGTCGTACACAAAACAGCATCGTTTCCCAAACGAAACCTCCATGGTCACAGCTGAATTACACGCCATCCTCATTGCCCTCCATTTATCCGCAATCGTTCAATCTGTCATCCCATGCGAAATGTCGCCATCTATTCCCACTCCAAATTTGTTCTTCAATCATCTTCTTCACTTTCTTTTTCGCATCATTGCCGTGTTTCCATTTGTGAAACACTTGAACACTTCATCTGGTGGGTGTCAAGGTCCGTTTTCTGTGGGAGCACCAGTCACTGTGGCATCTCAGGAAACGAACAAGCCGATCAAGTATCCAAATAATCATTGCAGCATCACGGAAGTTCCACAACATTTTGAAGGGATTAAGTCCATGCAGCAAAACTTTCAACATTTTTGAAGCAAACAATGAACTCAGACCACAAACCATGCACAATTGCGATTCATCAAACCTGTCGATTGATGGACTTCATCCTTACAAACCAACCGACACAAAGAGAAAGTCATAGCGACTCCGCATAGTGCATACTTTACTCACACATCGATTACTTTATACTACTTCACCTCGGCCTTCATGCCCATCATGCAACACCCATCTTATGGTTACACATCTTCTCCATCATTATCAGCTATAGCATGACCATCGAAAAACACACCGATTATTGCCGCGCACACAGCATTCCTTTTTCTTTGCGCTAACTGTTGTGGGACGATCATTACCTATTGCTCATCAAACGATGGTATTTTTCTCCGCAAAGCAAACCTGCTCCAAGTTTTGTATACTGAAATATCCATCAGAACACTTGTTCTCTCTCACGGCAGGAAATGGTCCGAGGAGGCCATGGTTCTAAACCTAGCAAGACAAACAAACAAACACACATCAAGTATGCTTCACACGCTTCGTTTTGTGTTCCTTCTGCAACATACTTCAATCTTCTTCAGCCAATCAGTGGCGTATTGCCGGGTCTCCTCGGGAGGTCAGGAGGTCAGCAGGGGTGTATCAGGTACCGATTGGTTGATTGAAGGTTGCAGTTGGTAAAAGTGGTGAAGCGGAACTGCAACGCCCGGCTGGCTGCTTCAGTGATCACACCGCCCTGCTGCGGCTGCCTGGTGTGGCTGAACGGTAGGCTGCCCCGCAGCACACAGCTGTCCTGCGTCACAGCCTGCATGTTGTGCAGTAGGCGGTAGCTGCGGTGCAGTCTATCCGGAAGCCCGATGTGTGACCGACAGACCGACAAATGCAGTCGCACTCAGCACACGTGCACGTCGCAATAGCTAAGTTGGGTTATCTGAGATGTCTGAGTTGTTCTTCGAAGCAGCATTCACAGGCGCGCGATTACTCATCAACTAAAAGAAGTCTGAGTGTAAAGAAAATATACGACCTTCAATATACTAGGAGGTGCTGAGTTGACATCAAAAGTAACGTTAAAGATTATACTTTATTACTCAACGTTTCGGCCAGGGGCCATCGTCTAATCTTAGTAAGTTACCTCTAGACTCAGATATATTGGGATTGCTTGACAAAGGCCCCAATTTTGCGTTAGCTCAAAAAGTAGATCGTAGCTGCTTGGAAAAGGCAGAATCAGGCGTAGAAAGGGCGATCTATGGTTTGCGGTGGAGGAATGTGAGGGAGACAAAACAGCAAACCGTACCTCAGGTACCGCAGGCAGGCTTATCACAAAGCACCTCTAGCACAGGTTATTCAAAGCTTCGCCCCATGTTTCCCGACACTCCTGCATACCAACCACCGAGAGCCACAACTCAATTAGAATCGGAGTTAAAATATTTAAAAACAAAAGTTATGAAAGCATATAAATATCACAACAAAGCATCGAACAAAATGTCGGACAATTATGCGAAACAGAGGGAAGTACTTCGGGAAATGAAAAACAATGATAATGTAATAGTAAAGCCGTCAGATAAATGCAAAGGATTCGTCGTGCTAAACAAAACTGATTACATTGAAAAGGCCAGGAAAATAACGGACGATTATCAGAGCATTCCTTCCCAACCAAACCCTATCAAACGTCTCGAAATCGAAACATGTACTATCATCAAGGAAACTTTATCAGGGAAGTTACATAAAGACAGTGTTTTCTCTCCTTCCTCATTCCAGCCGCACAGCGGAATTATACGGGCTCCCCAAAAACCACAAACTAGAGGTTCCACTGCGCCCTATAGTGTCGGCGAGTGGTGACCTAGACAAGTTATCTTGGTTCTTGAGCAAGATTCTTGTCCAGATACTAGCGTTGGTTCCCGCCCATCTGACAAACTCGGAGTCGTACCTACAGAGGGTGAAAGAAACGTTTCCTACCAAACTTCCGGAAGGCAGTATTGTTTTCGCCATGGACGTGAAAAATGTATATGGCAGCATTCCGATAAAGGAGGGAATAGATGCTGTGATTCGTCTAATCGAGGACAATCTGGATGATATTTGTCTTTTCGGGATTGGGGTACAGGACTGTGTGAAATTACTAACACATATTTTCAGCAATAACCTCATACGTTTCGGTAACTCCATGTACAAGCAAACAAAAGGAGTGGCTATTGGTAACCGATGTGCACCTCCTTTAGCGATTGCTTTTATGCACCGCCTTGAGTCGATCTTCTTAGCTTCGTATGATTTGAAACCAGCTCTCTACATGAGGTATACACACGATATTTTTGGTGTTTGGACACATGGCTTGGCCTCTCTGCTCGACTTCTTTGCAGAAATTAACCAACAACATTCCAGCATCAAGTCTACCTTAGAACACACTGGTCATAGCAGTTCGATTCCTTTCCTTGATACGTTGTTTGTAGTTCAGGCTGATGGGAGCTACACCACCGAACTGTACTTTAAACCAATGGCAGCCCCCATCATCTTGCACTATGATTCGGCCCACCCGATGGCCACTAAAAAGGCCGTTTTAACATCACAAATGAGGAGAGCAGCACGAGTCTCCTCCGATACTATTTCATGCGAGCGGAGCCTTGCGAAGATGGCAACTCTTTTCCTGGAAAACGAATACCCAGCACATCGGGTACACTCCGCCGCTCGTGCTGTTCACCCTCACAACAGGAGTAGGATAGGTGGGCAATGTCGGCATCGAGCGGGTAGCAATCCCAACTATGTTTACATGAGACTTCCTTTTGTCGATGACCAACTATGTCGACAGGTAAACGCAGCCATCCGTTCGTCTCATCTAAACCATGTTAGGGTAGCCTGGACTAGCGGACCTACTCTGAAATCTTACCTGGTCCGCTCAGCCCTGAAAATGCCGCCATGCCCTGCTGGTAGAAGAACGTGCCATACCTGTATCAACGGGCTCCAAGGTAGATGCACGCGGAAAAACGTAGTTTTATAAAATAACGTGCAATCGTTGTCTTGGAACATTTTATGTCGGTGAAACCAAACGTAGTATCAGGGATAGGTACAATGAGCACTTGGGAGATGCCAGACTTCGGAGAGCATACACACCTTTAGGCGAACACATGATTGACAAACATTATAACATGGAACACAGCGACACTAACACAAACTTCAAAGTAGAAATTATAGCAACAGCCAGGGACAACGCTGATCTGAAGGTCCTCGAATCTCTACATATACGTAATCTACGGCCGCAACTAAACACGCAAACGACGTCTTGGTATATCACATAAAATTACATAAACATAAATTATATTTTATGTATTACGCGTTATATTGGATATATGTCTATATATGTGCGTGAGAGTATGCATCGATATGTATATGGACCATCGGCTCGGGCTTCCTCAGAGTATTCCATCTTGACATAGTTTGTTTCTGGTTTGGAGTTTCTTTGAGTGTCTGCACCACTGAGGAGGCTTTTCTGCATTCCACGTGTCTTTTTGCACGCTTTTTTCCCGCGTGCTTTTTTGTCTTCAATTTTTAAGCTTGACATTTTTATCATTCCTGACGATGACCCCTGGCCGAAACGTTTAGTAATAAAGTATAATCTTTAACGTTACTTTTGATGTCAACTCAGCACCTCCTGGTATATTGAAGGTCGTATATTCTCTTTACACGCAATGTCTAAAACCCAGGAGCATCTAAGAGCCATTCTTCGTTGTATTAAATAAAACAAGTCTTAGCAATTCCACCCACTCGTCGCCTGTCATTTTGAATCACACTCACACACACGCTTTACCGGATTTTACCTGATTTATTCACCAGTACATTTCAGTTCCCGGCAGTCATGGGTTCAGTGAAGCATCATTGTGACATGCATTTTCATCCATGTAGGCAAATAAAAAGAGACACTGAATTAAAAATTACTTCTGTCATTACAGTATCTTAGAGCTCTAGGACTGTCTGTATGCGATTATGAAGCTATTTGTGCTGAGTTTGATTGAATTTTGTGTAAATCACATCTTCACCTGTTCATTGCGCTCTGGATTTCCCCTTTCCTTGCGTCGGCTTAAACATGCATTCCTGTACAAGGAATGCATGTTGCTTGCATCCTGACCAGTTACGGTGGTGAGTGAACGGAAATATTAGATCTAATCCTAACTTTGGCAACACTGCAACGTTTTCGCTTCGCAGTCTGTGTCATTGTTCTATTGGAGTGAACTTCATAATTGAGAGCATAAATCACGGCGGTTCAAAGTGATCTGTTGCGTGTCCAGGCGACATCAGAACTTAAACGCGGAAAGTTGTCTGCCAGTACCACATCACAACCTTAACTTGCCATGCCATTTTCTCAGCGTCGCTCTATATCCCGCTGTTTCAAGCCTCAGTCTCAGTAGCGCTCTTCAGCCTCAGTGTTCTTGCTGTGCTTCCTACCAAGTTACTTGGATCATTTTCTCCCATAATTTCCAATGCTGTACAACTGACTGTTAGCAAGGCCGCAATATATCACAATGTCAACCATTAAACCTACAACATATCAAATCAATGCCGCCTTTCTGAACTGGTTTGCACAATGCACGTATAGAGTTCAGGACAAAATGTTTTCTTGGCGATCTATCTCCGGATGAACAAAGAATGTTTCACCCAGCATTATTATGTAACAAAATAAGGAGTATAATTTTCAAATTCGCTCCACAGATAAGCTACAATAATGACCATCCATCCTCTTTTTGAGCCATAAAACATGTCATAACCACACTTACGCAGTAATCACGTTTTAGAGAAGACTGCTCTACCACATTTGGCATATGAAGTGTACAAATCACGGTTCGTACGGCATCTCAGGTGATTATAAAAAACATATGCAGTAAGTATGCTTCCTCAAGTGTGATAAATTATCCAGGAACAGACAAAAGCGACTTTAACGTCGATTATGGTTACCAAAACCACACATATAACACAGCTCGCCACCGGCCAATAATATCTACAACTGGCACAAGTTTACCCCCGCTCTTATCAGTTAGACAATGTCCGTGGGTGAAGTCACCCGTTGAAAGCCTCTGCACGAGGCGCACCGGTGTCATCGACCAGGCGGACAATTTACGGTTATCGGACTCGGATCCGGACTCGCCATCTGTGACGTCAGCGGCAAAATGGCGGCTTACAACGGGTCGTTATGCGGTTTCAGGGCGCCCAATTTTCTGCCGAACTGGACCTGCGCAGAATAGCAATGACGTCGCGTTCGCCGCTCTGGCTGCGGATCACTTTCATTGATTCCATATCGTCCGACAGCCATTTTTAATCCGTCCGAATAATTTTAAGCTCCCATATTACGGCGCGGGCGTGGTCTGCCAAGGCGGTGGGATTGATGACCGAAATGAGCTCGAATCAAATGAGATCCGATTTCATTTGCCAGTCCGCGGAAACCTGCCATAATACGAGCACTATTTTTGTAGTCTGTATTTGACTGTGGAGCAGTGAGGCCAAATACCACTTCGACTTTGGATGGTCTGCACTGCCCACGTATAATTGCATGCAACGCTGGAACTAGTCGAACAGCTTCGGTTTCTAATATTTGGTTCAGTTCTCAGATGTGAAATGAGGCATGGAATTTTGCAATTGGACAACAAGGGAACGGCAATTGCATTTTGCCTGTCGATTTAGTCGTCAGCGAGTATCAACTACAATGCAGGTTAGGTTGTTGTTTCTCTAAAATACTCCTAGTTGCCAAATACAACGAATTTCGAAAGCGTAACACATGACTTATATGCTAGCTGTACGACAAACTTCAACTATGCGAAGTGTAAACATCTGAGTGGTGCTTAATTTTGCCAATAGAACGAAATCAGATTACTAGCATTGCGATGAATTGAACCAAGGTTTCGCGTTATATTCAGCGTCAGTTCTGATCCATGCCATTGCAGGACCGTTGTGAGGCACCACTGAATGAGTCTAGCTTGCAATGCATTGCCAAATGGGCAGTTGGCAGATCAGCCGAGCCACTGCAGCCACTGGACTATAACTAGAATATCACGCGGGATTGTGTGACCTTATTGAAAATCGATGGTTGAACTGGCCAAAACGAGCCGGTTTTGCGTCATCAGCTAGCGTAGTGAACACCTGAACAAATGGGAAATAATTGGAAAGGGGTGCATCCGTTTACAGTACATGGAGTTAGTGGCACGGCCTAGCTTTTCCTATCGACATATGTCAAAATATTCCTGATGTTTTATTAATTATTTCTTAGTGCTATTCCAGGTGTTGATTTAAGAGCAAAGGATTGAACATAACAGGCATGCAATTATACATTATGGTAAGCAAAAATGTCCTTCAAGCACAAACCACAATCAGTGTCGGTATTACTCGGCGAACCGGAGCGCATTGACCGGGCTGTCGATGTTGTTCACGTCTGCCTGTGCACGAGTGCGCTCGACACAGACTCGGTAGATCGGAGCTGCGCTGAATAACATCACGACAGCCAGTCCAGTGCCTGCGGATGTTGTGCTGGCTGTGCTCGGCGCCGGTATGTGTCCCGCCGGCTTCCATGGCCGTTCTCAAGACACTGGATGGAAAAGAGGCGAAGAAAGCTTCTCTAATAGCCTCGGGTGCAGTGAAAGTTGCGGGAAAATCGGACAAGGCATCGATACAATTGAAGCACATCATTGGCGAGGGGATCGTGGCGAGGTGAATTCGCGATAAGTAGCCGGAAGCCAAAAGCATCCAGTTATTGCTACAAATGCACCGAATGCAGCCCGGCACGCTTAACATTCTGTGCCGTGGCTCAGTAACTAACATCAGCCATATCAACAAACGTAAACTTGTCGAACGGGCCGCCGATCGGTTTCCACCTGCACAGAGCGCCGACGGGCATGCACCGTGCATCGCGTACTGCGTGATCCAGAACGAAGGACGCGCACCAACGTCGCGTGCGTGCTGAAGCAGCGCCAGTCCTCTCGCGTGCGTCGCGTGCTCAACTGCTCCCGAATCAACGGCCAACTGCTGCCGAACGGAATGTAATCCGCGCCAATCCGCCCCCCGAGCGTTTCGCACTGAAATACGTCGACGATCTTAATTGGATTTGCTTATAGGCCGGGGTCGATCGTCGACCCAACTGGCGTCGATGCCCGTGAAGTCGATAATCCAACTTCCCGCAGTCGATCGATACAGGCCGATCATTATGATGGTCTGAAATATGACCGCAACCGTAGAGGCGGCGCGCGCGAAAATGCGCCCTGCCGCCTTCACTGCTTGCGTGAATTTTCATTAAAGATGTAATATATGAGCAGACCGAGTGAAAGTATTTGTCATCATGTTTTCTTTTGCACCTAAAATTGTACTGTTTTTGTTTGTTGAAGTTTCGAGTCGCTATCGGAAATTGTCAGAGTTGTCCAGCAAAAATCTACTTGCATCTAATAGCATCAACTTGAACCTTGGCAGTTGGTAGAATGCTGCCCTGAGCTGACGGGATACTTTCTGCACGAACCTGTCTCGAGCTGACGTTAACCGTCTCGGTGCGGGGTAATGTTCTACTTCAAGCTGTGCTAGACGGAATTTGATTTGACTGATTTTAACTTTTAAAAGCACGGTAGTTCCCATTGAGAATTGTTTTTTTAAAGACGGTAGAGGGGCGCGATAAACGGCATAGCATAACCAGATTTTGAACGTTCATAGTTACCAAAACACTTTTCTCTATCCCCTTTGTTTGACCTTCCAGGTGAGGCCATACAGATCAATGTCTGGATGCGGTCAGCCACCTGTCTTCGCCGTAGTTTCCGGATCCTGGTCGTAAATCATATGCGATTTCTTACTTCAACATTAATGACATGCAAACTGAAGTCTTATTCTAACACAGATGACGGGGACAAGTAGTCTAGGCTACGTTGCCCGTCTCACAATCGAAAGATTGTGGGTTTGAGTCTCACCTGTCGCTACTCTTCGTCCGCGGCCAATCGGCGTGAGAGATTGGCGACGCTACATGACTCAAAGGTCGATGTGTCGTAAAACCAATAACCAATAACACAGATGACATGTGCAAAGGTCAATGTCAACGATCCCGTCAAGGTCAAAGACCTGAAAATATGTCATGAGTTATTGAAGATGACAATTTTCGAAACATATAGCACTCAGGAGAAGACAATGAGAGCCACGGAAGCAAACCCTTAAGTTTTATACCATCTTTGATAATTTTTTAGACACAAATGCAATACTTTTTAAGTTTCAAAAATCGCATGAATGAATATATATATATATATATATATATATATATATATATATATATATATATATATATTATGTATATATGTATATATATATATATTATGTATATATGTATATATGTATATATGTATATATGTATATGTATGTATATGTATATATATATATATGTATATGTATATATATATATATATATATATATATATATATATATATATATATATATATATATAGGGTGTGTAAAAAAGTATTCTTTAGTGGCTAAGTTATGCGCAATGAAGTAGTTTTATAGTGTGACCCCTCATTTGACCTAGGAACTTGACCCGAGGCCACATTTCCTGCGCGCATTTTCCTTTTCATGATTTGTCTATCCATCCATATTTCACTTTTGACTACATCGTGCATGACTTGCTTTACGAAAATAATTAAATATACATCTAAGGCCCGTACTGAAGCGTGATCGTGTGAATTGAGTCTGATCCGCCCCAGCTCCGCTATCTCAGGAGCTTCCAGCGTAACTGCTTGATACAATGTGCGCAAATGGAGTAGCAGAAGGTACACTAAGTTTCACACGATAGCGTAAGAGGTTCAGGGGTTACCTCAGAACGATATCAGGAGGGTTGAATTGACACTCCAACCGCATTGCGAGGGTAAAAGCGTTGATACGAATATTTTACATCGTGGCGAAATTGTCCTGGATTGATTCTTCCTGTGCCATGGCGATAGCGTGGCGGTCGATTTCAGCCAGTTTGATGACATGCGACCTCCGTACACCTTGACACCGCCACGAATAAAGGTACCCTGATGTAGATCTCTATGTTTATCTTTCGATCTGAATTTGTTACGCTCTTGTACAATGCACATATACGATACACCATTAAACATATATAAGTACGATTCGTTTGGCACTTGCAAGCATCATTTTCTAAGGGATATGTGTTGTGCATGCATATGCATCCCGGTACCAATTCTATGCAGCTTTAATTGAAACAACAGATATGTGATTATTTTGCATTTGAGTTCTTATTCCAAGCGTGAGAAGCAGGTTTTTACGTTCCAAAAGCTTTGTTCCATCGTGGCCCAGACACAATCCGTTGGATGGCGTCTGAACTTCCTTCTTCGAATCTACAAAAAAAAGCAATACGTGTGATCACCTTAACGAAGCAGCATCACGATTCTTAGCGGTAATGTGTTGGTGCTTTTTATGATTTCGAGTTCAACAGTTTCAACAAAATAGAAAACAAATCCGATGCGAACGTAGTCACTCCAGCCACGAGCATCACTTTATGCCTCGTACACTGCCATGTCGAATGCTATGTCGAAACATCAGCATAATCGGTGCCATAAATGGGATTCGTAAATCTTCAGAGGTGTTGCTGTAACCCGTTTGACTATAATATTGCTACTACTCATTGCTACCATACTAACTGTAGTATTACTAGCCCCTCCCGCTATTATTTCAAGCTCTATTCCTGGCGAACACCGGACATCACGTGACTCTTGCACCTGTTTGTCGACACGAGTCTGATCAGGACGGGGAGGGAGGAAGGGGGGGGCGGGGGGGGCGGCACTGTTTCTTGTTTGTTTACTTATGAAGGTTTCGTTCAGCAGGAAAGTCGCACCGGCCACACCGTGGCCACAATGGCCTCGCGCCAGCACACTACAGTGTACTATCGGACCAGTGCACTGGTTCGAGTCACCCGGTTGCCGTCCGAGTCACTCGGTACAGGAGCCATCCGAGTTACTCGGAAGCTGTCCGACCCTGCGCCGCCTTCTGCTGCGCCAGAGGTCGCTGGGAGTGAGGGGGCGGGCGGCCGGGGCCATCAGCCAATCGTCAGCACATGGGTGCCGCCGGCAGTGCCCGACTGTGTCAGTGTGGCGGCGCACTTGCTGACCGGGACCGGGACCGACTCGTCCGATAGCGCGCCGCGGCCTGACCCGCCGCCGGCCGACGGCCTGACCCGCCGCGGCCTGACCCGCCGCGGCCTGACCCGCCGCCCGCCGCGGCCTGACCCGCCGCCGGCCTGACCCGCCGCCGGCCTGACCCGCCGCCCGCCGCCGGCCGCCCGCCGCCCGCCGACCCGCCGCCGGCCTGACCCGCCACGGCCTGACCCGCCGCCGGCCTGACCCGCCGCCCGCCGCCGGCCGTGCTGACAAATGGCGGCGGCGGTGCCATGTGGCGCCCTGACGTCACACCCCGCTCAAGGCGAGCCGTGCCGGCGTGGCGGCTCGGGGTTCTGGTGGCGGGTGACGTCATCGGCTCGGGGTTCTGGTGGCGAGTGACGTCATCAGCTCTGGGTTCCGGTGGCGGGTGACGTCATCGGCTCGGGGTTCTGGCGGCGGGTGGCATCATCGACTCAGTGTTCTGGTGGTGGTGGTGGTGGGGGGGGGGAGGAGACACGTCATCAGCTCGGGGTTCTGGTAGCGGGTGATTTCATCAGCTGGAGGCTTGGATGCAGTTCGGTAGTGAAGTACCGCTGAAGTAGCGTTCAAGCGGCTCGGCTATTTTGGGCTAAGCTGCGATAACACTCAGATGACATTCAGAGCCAGTTCTTTCCTCGGGCATTGCCGACGGTGGATAACATCATCAGCGGAAAGTTCATGGCGCACGATGAGAAAATTCAACACAGATTGCAAGAAGTTCTGTGAACTCTTAATTAAAGGCAAAACGTTGCCAAGACGATCGTCATTGAGCGACTTCCGTTCAATTCCTCTCAACTTGCTTGTATTTTAGGACGGTGAGTGCTCGCACGCTTGGTTTCAAGATCTCCTATTTCTGTTAATATCAGGGACGGCGCTTGGTACGTAAAACATTGGTAAACAACGTCGAATAAGCCGAAAGAAAGAAAGAAGAAAAGTGTGGAACTGTGTTGTGCAGCACCGCCACGTCTGATGGCAGCACTAGTGATCTACCAGGCGGCAGCACCCCATACAAGTACACTCGCCTGCTTAATGTCTAGTCTAGTATATTCGGTAGGTAAAATATGCAATAGTTACATGCTTTTATAAACCTTCCAACCGCACATAGTTCCAAGAAAGCTACTTAGGTGATTTCTGTCATTCTTTTAATTGCATTCACCTTCAATTATAGTATGCAACAAATTGCACTCGCGACTTGTTACCTCCGTGAGCACTGTGCATTAAATCTGGTCGAAAACTGGCGATCTAGTTTGTTTTCTAGTTAGGGAGGTAAACAAGGTGCAACAACGTTTTTCTTGTATTTATGTTCGCTTTTAGGAAGAAATGCTGTGCCGGCTGAAAGAAAATGAAATTTGCGCCAGGAATGTATGCGTTTAGGGTATATTTGAAGCCATATGCATTGCAAAAAAATATTTTAAACCTGATGCTGTTGTCACGCTTGGACAAACAATGTTTGCCTTTTGACGTTTGAAAATCGCCCCTGAATAATGTTGCCACGTGTCTACTGGATGGCTGTTGTGATATGTCTGCATCCTGCTCACTGCTTCCTCTCGTATGAATGTCACACGAACACTTGTCATTGATAAATTATTTTATATCAATTTCTTCACAACTGCTCCAATCCAGAATTTGATAATCATCGAAATACACCCAGCAAAAATGGCGGCCGCGACGACGGCGACCTCACTAACAGGACGCCAGTTCTCCCAGTGCGCTACCATCACGCCCACGAATTTATTATTTAAATTAGCGTCCTTCCTTTTGCGACTGGGTTGGCCCAGCAAAGCCGCTTATTTCGCTCGCTCCTTTGAGATCGGCGTCAACCCCCGCGGGACGGCGAAGATTATGCGTATTTTCCACAGCCACCAGCTCTGGCGACCAGCTCTAGCCACCAGCTCCAGCCACCTGCTCTAGCCATTAGTCCTAACCACTAGCTCTAGCCACAATCTCTAGCCACCAGCTCTAGCCCCCAGCTCTAGCCACCAGCTCTAGCCACCAGCTCGTAGTCAGCTCACAACAGTGCTCGTTTCTATGAACATACCCTCCTCGGCTAAGCCGGGTAGCTGTCGGAAGCACGGTCTTGCCATGCCTCGGTGCCGTCTGCGTATAAATGGCAAATAGTCCTGCATCTGGGCGGAGGCGGGTATTACGCTCAGCTGGCAGTCTCAGGAGGCTGACTCGCTGTGTTTTCGTGTGGCGTTTATGCCAGCGTCTTCAACGTGTTGAGGTGGCACATCGTCTTCAACGTGTTGAGATGGCACATCGTGCTGGCCTGATTCAAAGGCGGACGCTGATATGCCGTCCATGACTAGGCCTGTGCCTCCCCGGGCAGGTGGATGGGCCGTTGCGGGAAGGCGCCTACAGCCCTAACATTATCAAGTCCAGAAGCGCCTTCCTCTTTAAAGCTATCGGCAGGTTGACACCTTGTATATATATATATATATATATATATATATATATATATATATATATATATATATATATATATATATATATATATATATATATATATATATATATATATATATATATATATATATATATATATATATATATATATATATATATATATATATATATATATATATATATATATATATATATATATATATATATATATATATATATATATATATATATATATATATATATATATATATATATATATATATATATATATATATATATATATATATATATATATATATATATATATATATATATATATATATATATATATACATATATATGTGTGTGTGTGTGTGTGTATATATTATTGAGATAATCTCCAATTCACTTGAATTGGCGACCAAACTGTTTGTTGTATTTACCGACAAATCGCTGTGGGTTGCATTGCAATCACGGCATTACTATATTGCAGTGAGATGAGCCGAGTGATTGCTTACAATTCTGATGACTAGCCATCAGTTCCCTCATCTCTCCTCACCAGTTCCAATTCATTGCATTGGACATCTCGACAATAGTTCCTCCGCCGTTTACTCGGACCGTGGGTGTAAAAATCGCACGCCGGTCCGACCCGACCCGGACGCATCTGGCCTCGCAGACTAGCACTGGCCACCGGCGTGCGCGCGGTGCAGGAGCAGCGTGACATCACGTGGCGTGGGAGCGCAGCGGCGTCACGCCCCGGAGACCAATCGCCGCGTGACGTCACGACGTGTTGACACGATCGCCGAACATAATGGTCGGCTCAAATTGTTGGCAGGTGCCGTGCGTTGGACGCCGTCCATGACGTGATCAGAATTGCAAGCGAAGGGGGGGGGGGACCCGTAGGCCGGCTGAAGTGGTGGTGGGGAAGAAGAACTGCCATGAAGTCCTAGCCTAAGACACGGCAGGAAGCAGTGCTGGAGGAACCGTCCCAAGGGGCGGGAGGGGGTGCAAGAGGAATTTTGAAGTGAATTACTTCCATGCAACGCCCGGTCAATGCTCAACTCGTCCACAGTTGGGCGTGGGGGCACTGTCCCCTCTGCCACCTCGGGTCCCACACCCTCGTCAGGGGGTATCGCGCACATAGATGGACCTGGACGAAAACCAGGTGCGATGTTTGGGCGCTCTTCGCGCGTCTATTTTGGTAAGTTCCGGGTCGATATTTATCGCGCACTGCAATGAGCTGCCAAATCTGGCCAAAGTGCGGACGCGGATGCGTTCCCAACTCAAAGTGAAGCTCCGACCTTGGCCGTAACTCTAGCTGACGTCACGCAGGTGGCCGGTGGGCTCCCCCTCTGATCCGGGGGGGCTGCGCGATCGTCTCCGCCGAGCTTCGGGCCGCCGTCAGCTGACGGCGGCGTCGCCGCGTTGACGCTGGCTGGGTTCAAACTGCCAGCGAGCAGCCACAAATTGTCGGCAGACTGCGAGTGGTGCCGCAGTGGTGCCGGAGCCGGAGTGGTGTCGGAACCGGAGTCGTGCCGGAGCCGCAGTGGTGCCGGAGTAGTATCACAGCCGGAGTGGTGTCGGAGCCGGAGTGATGCCCGAGTGGTGTCGGAGGGCAGACGTACAGGGACAGCTCAGCCGCCCACCGGCTCGGCTAGTGCGGCGAATTCGAAGTCTGCGAAGATCCTCCGGCGGCTCCACCTGCGGCTCCACCTGCGGTTCCACCTGCGGTGCTGGCTGCGGCTCTGGCTGCGGTGGACGGCTGAGAATCCGACCAGTCGGCGGCAGATGTCTGGAATGTCGCGTCGGACGGGGGTGGGGGAGTCGCCGGCGGGTGTCTGGTATACCGCCGGCAGGTGTCTGGTATACCACCGACAGGTGTCTGGTATACTGTGTGGTACTATATGTTGTATATGTGGTATACTATACGACCACTGCGACCGAAGCTGATTTTAAGTGGGCAGAGGCAGTGGAGTGAACTGCACTGGGACCAGCTGAACAATTTCTGGATGAATTGTTCTCTGAGTGGCGGGGGCGGCGATGTGCTGTATGATATGATTGGTAGCGGGTGACATTACGAATATATTTCGAATTGCTCTTCACAGTTAATGCAGCTTATAGGTCAGCATATCATAATCATCATATATGATTCAAGAATCGTTCACGGAATGATGCAATATTCTGTGGCACTGGACTCGGAAAAAGAATATCAAGGAATAGCTGAGTGTGCCTCAATCTGGTCGGATCCCAGTTTTTACCAGGCAACATTCCATTACTCCAGATACCACACGGTGCTCACGTGCAGCAACCGGAGATCCAGGCTTGGCCGGCGCCATGGCCGCACATGACGTCATAATTACCGGCCGACGGCACGTTCGGTGGCGCCACTGGCGGTGCGACAGGTCATCAGGCGGCCTGCCCTGGCCGAGTGCGGCCGCCGCCGGCACCGCACAGGTCGCCACCGCCCGCACAGGTCGGCACCGCACCACCACATGGCAGCGCTCCGTCACTGCCACCGGCCCGGCCCACACAGGACGCGGCCGCCCGCACAGGACGCCACCGCCCACACAGGACGCCACCGCCCACACAGGTCGCCACCGCCCGCACAGGTCGCCACCACACCACCACACGGCAGCGCCTCGTCACTGCCACCGGCCCGGCCGGCACCCAATGGCTGCCCTGCCTCCGGCCTACACAGGTGGCGGCCTGGTGCACACAGGACGCGGCCGGCCACACAGGTCGCGGCCGGCCACACAGGTCGCGGCCTGGTGCACACAGGACGCGGCCGGCCACACAGGTCGCGGCCGGCCCAGCAGCGCTCCGTCACTGCCACCGGCCCGGCCCGCGTCCAACGCCTGCCACGCGCCGGCACTAATTGGGCCGGCCGTAGCTCATCCGGCGGCCGGGCCGAGAGCTCAGCGCCGGTTATGTGTGACGGCCGGCCGTGACATTGAGCCATCATATTCCAGTATTCCAACATTCCACATTCCATACCCCAACAGCCGGGCGATGCGGCTAGCCTCCCGGTCCGCGACCTGGATCTAGTTTAAGGTGACTCATAGCTTGTTAAGGACATTGTGGTCGAAATTCAGCTATTTTGTCTGAAAATAACCGGGATTTCCAGGGACTATTTAGCTTGCAGTCGTACGTGGTCAGTGATGCGTTGTTCCGACTCGCACGATGTGTATACGTAGGTGACGACGGCTGGTGTGATACCAGAGTGTCGATCTGTCAGGTATGGTCCCATTTTCCGTGCCTTCTCATTCGATTAAGTCGAAACATCAAACGCTGTGGCATGCATTAGCACATTGCTACATTAACGTATTCATTTATTGCATTAGCACACGTTAATGCTAGCATATTTAGCATGACATATTAACGTGCACAAATGCGCATACATGAACATTGTTGCATTAACGTGCCCAGCCGTCGATCGCCGTCTGCATTTGTTTGTGTTTTTTTTTGCGACGTATCCGACTGCTGGGTCACAGCGTCGCCAACCTCGCACGTCGGTTGGTCGCGGGTGGACTCGGCAATCCCGCCGGCTGTGGGACCAGCCGTCGATCACCACGACAGTGTTTGCGACACTGTCCACACACCCGTGTTGGACGTGAGCCGTCCGGACTCTCGGCGGTCCACCGTCCTGTCGCCGACCGGGTGCAACCCCGCGCGACACTGTCCACACACCCGTGTTGGACGTGAGCCGCCCGGACTCTCGGCGGTCCACCGTCCTGTCGCCGACCGGGTGCAACCCCGCGCGATGGCCCGTCGTCTCGTGAAGGCGTGGATCGCCGGTATTGATTCGTGAATCAATGCCGGCCAGTCCGCCACACCCATCCCTGTGTGGCCCGATATGGTGTCCACCCCGTCCGCCACACCCATCCCTTGTGTGGCTCGATATGGTGTCCATCTCGTCCGCCACACCCATCCCTTGTGTGGCCAGATATGGTGTCCATCTCGTCCGCCGCATCCATCCCTGTGTGGCCCGATATAGTGGCCGTCCCGTCCGCCACACCCATCCCTGTGTGGCCCGATATAGTGGCCGTCCCGTCCGCCACACCCATCCCTTTTGTGGCCCGATATAGTGGCCGTCCCGTCCGCCACACCCATCCCTGTGTGGCCCGATATGGTGTCCATCCCGTCCGGCGCACCCATCCCTGTGTGGCCCGATATGGTGTCCGTCCCGTCCGCCGCACCCATCCCTTGTCTGGCCCGATATAGTGGCCGGCAGGCTGTCCGGCCACCCATCCCTGAGTGGCCCGATATAGTGGCCGGCAGACTCTCCGGCGCACGCATCCCTGTGTGGCCAGATATGGTGTCCATCTCGTCCGCCGCACCCATCCCTTGTGTGGCCCGATATAGTGGCCGGCAGGCTGTACATACCGCCTGACGGATGCTCCGGGCACGTGTCGCCCAGACTACTGCATTGGCGTCTGTTGACCCCATCGGCCGGTGAAGCTGGCCATTTGTCGTCCGAGGCCGGCGGCGGGTCAAATTGTCACGATTGGCTGCCGATAAGGATGTGCTGGACATGATCGACACGGCTGGCCGAACTTGTGTCAGTGGTCGCTCTGTAAGCCGCCAGCTTTATACCACTGGCTTTGATCCATGTCGATCAGGAAGGGGCATACTCACTACTATGTTCGATTGCTGTTATCTTCCAAGTTCAGCTAGTTGTTGCCGGGCTGGGTGAAATGGCACGCCTGTCGAGAAGACTGAATCCATGCGGGACTTGTGCACTTGTTCTGTTTGTTTTGTTAAAGTAGGCACTTCGGCCTCCTCTGACATTTCGTGCCGTGGAAAAATGAACAATGCATTAGGTGGTAGAAGTCATTGTGTACTTTCTGGGGCAAGTTGGTTTGTCGGAGAAGACAACTTAAAAGTAGTTTGATGAGAAATAGATGTTCATCTCCCATCAGTGTGGGCAAAGAAAAGAGGATCCTGTGAGCTCTGAGTTTTCAATCGACCATGGACCAGGTCTGGTGGGTTCATTCTGGCGTAGCATATCAGTGGTAAGCATATCAGTGATAACTATGCTGTGTAGTTGACCAGGTACGACCTTTTTCGAAGTGATTCCCATTTTCCTAGGTTCCAAGGTGAGAGACTTTGATTAAGATTAAATACAGTTTGGTCTTCTGTTGAAAGCATATGTGTAAAAGGAAACTTATCCATTGATGATACCGAAATTGTGTAGGATGCTTTATGCCTTTTGGTTCCAGTTGGTGAATAAAGAAATAAAAATCAATGTTTTTTTAATTGATCACGTCAAGCAAAAGTAGAGCTACCACGAACGTATTGCCGAGTCACGTATCTACACCGGCATGCTTGATAAAACCATCGGGTAATGCATGTCATGCGTTCTCTTTCATTCAATTTTGTGCGAAGTCCAACCATTCCGATTTCACTACCCAGCTACCCGACCATCCTGCCCTGGCCCTGGTAAGAACGATATTCGAGATTCGATCTCAATTCGCCTCAGTTATTTTCAAGTATAAATGCACCGATCAGCTAAAGAACAGCATTGAAACTGAATATTGAATGCAGATTACAGATATGAACATTGTCCAGCCTCACTTGATGCGGTATCCTTCACCGGCTGAGAAATGGTTGATGAATCTCGCCAAGAACCCGTGAAAGAGTAAGGTAAAATAGAGATATTGGAATATGATTATTGTTGTGTTTGAGTAGTATTGTAGAGATAGGAGCATTGAGTGGCCCACAGGAGCGAGCTGAGCAAAGCTGAACGGAATTACAGAGACAGTTGCAAAAGTGCGCAGTCGTACGGTGCTTGAAAGCAGTGCTGATCTGAACAGCTGCATCGTAGCTGTTCAAGTTCCGCCCACCGAATTTGTGAGACGAGCCCAGCTGGGGCTTTGCTGGGGCAGATGCTTTGAAGTTAGCTGCTGTTTGAGCTTACAAAACACGGTGACGTCGCGAAGAAAACAGAGTTGAGATATAATTTAAGCCTCTTAGACAACAAAGATCATCTCAGTTATCAGGTGAGAACAGGAGTGCACTGATGGCGCGCTGCTTACGAGCAGGCGCAGGTTCACGTTTTCTGTACAAATAAGACATCGTCAGACAGGATAATTCTGGATAGTTCGCGGGTTAATGAAATCGCTGATAAAACCGGTGAATGCCGGTATCGTGGTGAAACAGCTGGCGGTGCCTGCGTGTTATTCGCATGCCACAACTGCCCGATAGTAACAACAATTGAACTCTGAGCGAACCGGCCGCCCAAGTGCTTCCATATTCATATCCATATCGAGCTGAACTATGACGTGTTCCATGAGAACTTCACGAAATATGTAACGATGCAAATCACGGACACGATGTCACGACGTCACCGACCCGACAGCCGTCACGTCACCGACAGAGCCGTCACGTCACCGACTTGGTGCGGCTCCCCGCTGACTTGTCCCAGGAGCCGCACGGCACAGTCCCAGGTGACGTCACTGCCAACAGCTGACCTCGCTGGTGACGGCACTGCCAACAGCGGACCTCGCTGGTGACGTCACTGCCAACAGCTGACTTCGCTGGTGACGTCACTGCCAACAGCTGACCTCGCTGGTGACGTCATTGCCAACAGCTGACCTCGCTGGTGACGTCACTGCCAACAGCGGGTCTCGCTGCAGCCGGTGGCCGGCAGCGCGGCCCCGGCGCGGCGGTGCCCAGTGTAATGCCCCCCCCCCCCCCGACAGTCGAAGTGTATTAGCTGGTGCCGAGGTCCGCAGCGCATACTTCACGGGAATCTGCCAAAGCCACCGGAAGCTTGATCCGGTACTGAGCCCCAGCTCACTGCTCGACCGCGTGTCATGTCAGCTATCGTGGATGCATTCGAGGATTGATCTCGCTGCTCTGGGAAAACGCGTCTGATGAGATTGGCTATAGTTATTACATAGCTGATATTGACTCATATAAGACTGACAGGAAGTTTGGCGCGCCGAAACGCCAACTATGCAAGTACCGGGTATGCGTAGCGCAGGGGCTGATCCAGGAACTTTCATGGGGAGCACTCTTATAGAGGAGCGTTAATTGTTCTGAAGGGCGCCACTGCGAAAGTCCCGGGAGTCCTGTGAAAGTCTTACAAGATGGAGCCTATTCCTCTAAGTGGGGCGCGCTTTCCCGGCCAGAGGAGCACCATTTTTAATAGGGAGGGGGGCACATGCCTGGATGCATCTGCCCCTGGCGTAGCGCAGTGCATCGCATATCGTGTGCACGTGCTCATGTGTACACAGTGCGTACTGACGCATAGTCACATAGTTGCGCTGTCAGTGCAGCCAGTCTGTGCACTCTGCCGGCACTTGTGCCAACCCCCGTCGCCGATCGGCCACCGTGTGTGTGGGTGACGTGACGTGACGTGACGTGACGCTCTCGTCGCCGGTCGCCCATCGTGTGTGTGTGCGCGGCCATCTCGCCGTGACGTCACGTGACGCTCACAGTTGAATGACACGACAAAGCGTGGTTGTGACGTGTTTTATCAGTTGGACGCTTATGTGATCTCAGGTAACGTTTGTCGCGCCACGTGCTGCAAGTGGACAGTGAGTGACCAGTGCGCAGGCCGTGGAGAGTCAACTGCGCCAGCTGCTGCTCTCGTTGTTCTCTTGGTGGCGGCGATTGTTCTGGTTACCCGGGGAGAGGCAGGCTGGCAATTGGTAGCGTGGGGGGAAACTTTACGGAGAGGAAGAGAGAGAGAGAGAGAGAGCGAGAGAGAGCGAGAGCGAGAGCGAGAGCGAGAGCGAGAGAGAGCGAGAGAGCTTTAGAGCGAGAGCGAGAGAGAGGAGAGAGAGAGAGAGAGAGAGAGGGAGAGAGAGCGAGAAGAGAGAGAGGAGAGAGAGAGAGAGAGAGAGAGAGAGAGAGAGAGAGAGAGAGAGAAGAGAGAGCGAGAGAGAGAGAGAGAGAGAGAGAGAGAGAGAGAGAGAGAGAGAGAGAGAGAGAGAGAGAGAGAGAGGAAGTGGATGATAGTTCATAGACGGTGGAAAATTCCATCAGGAACGAGCCCTGCCTGGATTTGTATAATTTCGGCGAAGTACTCCTGGCTGCTTGCAGAGGTAGTGATATGCTCGCAAGGCGGGAGTGTCTGGTGAGCGAGGAGTGCCGGCCGGCGACACAAGAGTACCGACAGAGCAGACGGGAGTTCGGGCTGATGAGGGTGAAGGCTGCGGGTGTATCGATCCGCCTGATTGTGTCTGGAACGAGCCTCTGGGGATCAGTTCCCTGCAGGTACGCTGCGCCGAGATTTGACACATTCGCTGCAGACACACTGCGCCGATATGGACACATCCGCTGCAGACACACTGCGCCGAGATGGACACATTCGCTGCAGACACACTGCGCCGATATGGACACATCCGCTGCAGACACACTGCGCTGGGATGGACACATTCGCTGCAGACACACTGCGCCGATATGGGCACATCCGCGCCGCTCATGCCGCCACTGTCGCCGCGTACTCAGTCGCTCGCTCACGAGTCGCCGTCGCCGTGAGCCCGGTGTCACTTCAGGCGCGAGGCAGCAGTGGCAACTGCACACTCAAGCTCAGCGGTGTCAATTGTGGTGCACTTTGAAGTTGAGTTGCAAAGCACTTACGAGCTGTGACCACTGGTCGGATTGTTTAGTCGGCGGAGTGCCGGCGTTCTGCTTGGTCGTGTGGGCTTCGAGGCGCTTCACCCGCTCCAGGCGCCGACTGGAGGGGGAGGGGTGGGGGAGGGTTAGCTGATGGTAAGCCGATGATTGGTCCGACGAGGCCGAGGGTGTGGCAGTGGGATGGCGGTGTGTGAGTGCTGGTGGTACGTTAAGCTGTCGGCTTCAGTCACGCATTTTAAATGAAATTCCCAATGCGGGTGATGTGGTGGCGATCTACACAAGTTTCAAGGGTCGGTCCCGGCTCCGTGAAGTCACTAGAAATCAGATTAAAATTAATGTCTATGTGTGAAGGTCGAGGTGTGAATACGGTCACCAGTGGCCGTCCTGTTCTGCTGGTGTGCTCAGGTTCTTTGTGGATGTGTTTATTACCTGTGGACTGCAAGGGACAAGAACAGCTTTTGCGACGAGTACGACTGCTATCATTGGGAATTCAGATTCAATCAGGGCACAATTACCAGTACCGAGCGGAGTGATGTGCGGTATCTTGATACGATTTTTAACAAGCTATAAGCATGTTACGTTTTGACATTCTGCGTCATCTTCAAGGACGTCCAGTTTCATTATTTTCTTTCCGCAATTCAATTATTGAGCGGATCTTGTTTTCCGAGAGCCGCCCGTCTGAGCAGGTCCCCATGCTGGCATCAAGCCAATAACAGCCCAGCTAGCAAACAGTCCGGCCGACCGCGCTTCGTTACCGGTCAACTGCCAACTGGCCAGGAACGGTTGGATCTGTTGGGGGTGATCCGTCAACTCTCTACTCATTAGATCCCACTTCAACACCGTGCTGGTGTAGTCTTGTGCCAGGACGTGCATCTACGTGCTCCATTTTATGGAGAACTGCCTGAGACAAGTGATGAGTTCGCAAGTAGGAGAGCACGGTGAGAAAAATGGGGACAGGTGAAATCATGCCATTTAGCTTGGTGACACGATTTCCCATTCTCGAGGGAAGGGGGACAGCGGGAGAGGGAGAGAGAGAGATGGACAGCGAGAGGGAAGGAGAAGAGCGGAAGAGGAGAGAGAGATATGGAGTCAGACAAAGAGGGAGAGAAGGAAGAGAAAAAAGAGAAAGGAAGATGAAGCGAAGCAAAAGCTGAAGAAGGGTTGCCACGAATGCCTGGATGCAAGCTAGTTACCATCCAACGTTGCGAACATTCAGTGAAACTTTTTCATGACGTACATTAGCCATATCCAATAAGATCCAATAAAATTGGAATTACCATCTGGTTTACACCCAGATTAATGCTTGTCGCTCAACGTTCAACAATGAGTAATGTCACGAAGCGATGCGACGCTGTCTTGAGTTCTGGTGGAATATTGCAGTGTCACAGAGCACACATTTGCACGGTCCACCGCAGACGGCACTGGGACACTACTTTCGCCTCGTCTCCATGGTGATCAGGTTCTATGCACAACACATTCGGGGGATCTAAGGACAGCTGCCACAGGAATCCAACTGCCGGGTCGATTAGGCTCGTGTCGGCCTCACGCGGGTCAGGGCGACGCAGCCGTTGACTCCGGTGATGGCCGAGCGATCTCCGTTCTTGAATAGGGCTCAGAGAGAAATTGCTTAACATTTATCGCCAGTGTACATGCAGGATTTGCCTTCAGGTGCAGCAACAGGAAGGGAAAAATTGGTTGGAGCACGCTAAGGTTGTATTCGTTAGTCAGACAGCTAAATTGTGCCGTGAATTGTACTGAATAAGTTATCCGATGGAAGCCATGGAAGCTACAATGCTGCATAATGCAGCATCGCAGATCTGGCGACGCCGGTAATTCCCTTCCTGTTCGCACCCCTGGCTATGACGCAGAGTACATGCATGAATTGAGGTACGGCCTCTACATTTTGCCAACCGTATAATTTGTTTCCGCGGCATGAACACCGTTTCGTTCGCTTGTCACGTGAACAGTAACCTTTTATGATGCTGTGACGATGTAACCTTGCAAATGGCAGCGTCGTATATCGAAGCGGCATGTGATGTTGATAGGATTGCAATACTGCAATAGTTTCGTTTGCCGGATGCCTGGTGCCAGGCAAGATTAAACACGTGTTGTTGTACTGATTAGAAGGTTAATTTTTCCATTTGATGATTCTGATGAAGTGCCGTGCACGACAGCTCAATCTCTATAAAATATAATATTTTTGGGGAAATATCTTCACAATTTCAAGGAGACGGTCAGATTTAATGCGACAATGACCATTTTCTATAATTTGTTACCAAGTAGAAACATGATACAACAAATCACCGCTGTATATGTCTGCAGTTCATTATCTAATGACGAAAGTATCTGAACGCATTCGTGTCGTTCCATAAGGGTCTGTGGCATCAGCACAACCCAATTGTTGACACATCTTACCATTATGCAATTGGAAGAAGCCAATGTGCACCTCAAGACACACGTGAATCGGCCTGATCCTCGCGGAGGCGCAGACCGCTGTGAATGCACACCATTGGGCCTGCCTTGGAGCGTCTGGGGTTGCCAGTTTCGTCCTGCACGGCCGGGTCCGGGGGAGGGTCTATAATGCCCGCTTGTGTTGTCCGATGGACGATCTCGGCAATTACGAAGCGAACGGTGATGAAAGGTGCAGTAATCGATGTCTTTTAATTAATGTAGTGGTTTTGACCTACAACCGTAATGAATATTTTCCTTCAAATGTCTTTAAATTGTCCCCAAACGGCGTTGAAACGCTGTAATCACATAAATAGAAAATGCCCGATGGACGATCTCAGTACCTACTACACCGATTTTCGTGAAAATGGCTCTAAAATATACTTCGACATCGATTTGGGGCCAGTTGAGTCATTGCCAACCGACATAAATAGGTAGAAAGCCACGAAATGAGGGATTGAAATTCGAGATTTGCCCGATGGACGATCTACGAATGTAATGTACAGAATTGCGCCAAACACACACTGATCAATGTCTTTTTACCGTATTAGATCAGTCGAGGCAGTTAAGAGAAAAATTAACATATGAAATGTAGAAATTCATCATATCACAATTCAATTAGATATGGGTTCAAGGTAGAGATGGGTCAGCACAACAAATCCATCGCCCACCTCTAATTGACTTGCGATGTAACCCATCTCTAGTTGAATTGTGGTGTGATGAATTTCTACATTTCATATGTAAATTTTTCTCTTAACTGCCTCAACTGATCTAATATGGTAAAAAGACATTGATCAGTGTGTGTTTGGCGCAATTCTGTAAAGTACATTCGTAGATCGTCCATCGGGCAAATCTCGAATTTCAATCCCTCATTTCGTGGCTTTCTGCCTATTTATGTCGGTTGGCAATGACTCAACTGGCCCCAAATCGATGTCGAAGTTTATTTTAGAGCCATTTTCAAGAAAATCGCTGTAGTAGTTACTGAGATCGTCCATCGGGCATTTTCTATTTTTGTGATTGCAGCGTTTCAACGCCGTTTTGGGGCAATTTAAAGACATTCGAAGGAAAATATTCATCACGGTTGTATGTCAAAACCACTACATTAATTAAAAGACATCGATTACTGTGCCTTTCATCCCCATTCGCTTCGTAATTGCTGAGATCGTCCATCGGGAAAAAAGTGGGCATTATAGACCCTGCCCGGGTCCGGTTCGGCGGAGCAGCGGAGCTGGCACGGGACCAGACCCCACATTGATGCCGCCGTCGGGTTACGCCGCGCCACAGGTTGCACCGAATTGCAGAGAGACTGCATCTAATTGGACCGGCCGTTCACGACAAAATGGCCACACCACACGTGGTCAGGTGGCGCGGGACGGAAGGCAGATGAAGAGATAGGACATGCACTAAATGTTGAATTGGGTTGTTCGCAGTGGCAGTGCACGACCATCACAGCTGCTTAAATTCAACGTGGGCATACGTAAATAGGCGATCAATTCCTGACAAGCTGATGAATGAAGTCTCCGATTGAGGGAGAGAAACCAGAACTAAGCTGCATCTGAATGTATGCACATTTTCCCCTGAAAATAAGCAGCGGTGAAAATATTATATCACTTAGTGACACAATATTGACATGCCACAGCAGATTTCATAGCTGAATTCAAACGCATTACCAGTATTATGACGAATGACAACGAGGGAGTATCATAGTTGACAGGCAGTGGAAATAAGAGGAAGATGCCTGATCAAGCTGTGTGCGATGCTCAAAGTAGGCCCTTCACTTTTACTTCGAAGTGCATAATTGGCCTCGAGGAATAGATTGCGTGGGTTTATGTGCTTGGCGTCCTTAAGCCAATCAGGGCTTAGTGCTCTTTCTGAAGGGTCCAATGGGTTACACGCACGTAGGAATCGAACGTGCCATCTCTGGGAAAACGGTGGAGTCGTCACCCAGCCGTATAACCGGCATCGGAAACTGACGAGCGCGTGGCATGCCAATTCAGCACATCCAAATTGTCTGGGCTTGCATGCAGTGTATCCGGCGACAGGTTGGCGTCAGCCCTCGCTGTCCGGGTACGCTGGCATGCCAGGCCGGCTTATAAGTTTTTCCGACGATATGACTATGCTATTTGTGTGGTGTATTTTGTGGTCAAATGTTGTACAGCCGTATATGCTGTCTCTGAGCCTTCAGTTATCATGCGTTTAATGTGTCGGGTCATGGGGAAGGTAGAATGACTGTTCTCTTGGTCGTATGCCGAAGCATTGAATAATGACATCTAGTTGAAGTATGGCTGCCTCCTTTCTGACAGAATGTCTCTGTACAGCCGTACGCATACCTCAGCTGGATATTGTGATCAGCATTGATTAAGTGCAATTATCACAGCAATGCAAGTGCCACGCTTTGAAGTTGCGTGGCGAACACTGGCCGGGTTCATGCTCGCGAAAAAAAGATCAGCTTCCATACTAACCAGGTGCAACGAAAGTAACCCATAGTTTTCTCAGAGCATTTGTGAAATTGTCTGTTCTCGAGAAGGCTCAGCCGACCGAACACGCAGCACTATTCTTCCCAAACGTGAAATCCCCATCCGGCTAGCACCAACTCCATTTGACGCGATCGCAGCCCTGCATTTTCTAATTCGAATTCTGTCCACAGATGGCTCTGCTCTACAGGTTCGTCAAGGTGCACGATCGCGGCGCGACGCGAGTCTTCTCGTTCGTCGTCACGAAAACGGTGACGCGCGACCTGCACAGAGACGTGACCACCAAAGAGTTTCCGTACGGCTTCCACCGCTGGGCGGTGACCTTCTCGCGCAACGAGAAGCTGCTGGGCGTCTACCTCGTGTGGAAGAACCCGTCCGAGAACGTGCGCCTGTACATCGACTTCGCGTTCTCGCTGCTCAACCGCGACCACTTCAGCGGCAACGAGAGCTTCAGCGGCAAGCAGATCAAGTTCTCCAAGGAGTCGCCGGCGCAGGGCAACCGCAAGTTCATCAACGTTGCCAGCCTGCACGAGCGGAAGTTCACCGACGCCAACGGCGAGTTCCAGCTGGAGCTGACGATGACCAACGTGCGCACCGTGTTCGAGGCGGACCTGGCGGTGCCGCGGCCGCTGCCGGCGCCGCCGGCGCCGCCGCCCGAGACCGGCTTCTTCGCGTTCGGCAACTTCGAGTGGAGTGTGACGGTGCAGCCGAGCGGCGACGAGCCGCAGCGCGTGACGGCCGCGCTGCGACGACTCACCGGGTTCGAGCACAAGTGTCGCGTGCGCTACAACCTGACGCTGGGCGACGGCGAGGCGGCCGTCGTCTCCGGCATCCTGGAGGAGGTGAGCGACCGCGAGGGGCGCGCGTCCGGCTGGGCGCCGCGCGCCTCGCTCGACGACCTGTGCCCCGTGGCGCAGGGTCAGAACAAGCTGAAGGTCGTGTGCGAGATGATGGCGGCGAACACGGTCAGTGAGCTGGGCGTGGCCACGCTCGGCGGACCGGTGGTGGCGCCCTGTTACGATCGCGACCGGCAGGCGTGGGCCGTCGAGGCGGACACCAACGGCGACTTTCTGCGACTCAGGGTCATCTACAAGGACATTCACAACATCCCGCGGAACCATATCAAGTGAGTGGCATGTCGTCGCGCTGTGCCAGGGCTGGAGATTCCAGAGCGTTTGCGGAGGGTCCGCACCCTGCCTGCTCGAAGATTGTGAAAGCTCTGGCGATGCCGAGAGGATCCACAATTCTGGCATTAATTTTTGCCAGACGGAAAACCATGTAGTTTCAGAACTTGAAACCATCGTGGAACTGGAACAGAATACCGCACAGATATATCAATAACAATGGGTACGATACCGTTAGCGACTGCTACGATAACACCACCAAGTCAGATATAACCAAGGACAATTTCTTCCCCACCACCACGTTACAAATGCCGGAAAAAAATGGTCAAAGTTCATGAACTGGCGCAAGTCATGTATCAGACAGTAGACATCTAGTAGACGGTAGCACATGGAAACTATGTAGCAGAGAGTAGCAGATGTGAATCATGTAGCAGCATGAGAGCAGATGAGAACCATGTAGCAGACAGTAGCAGATGCGAACTATGCAACAGGAAGGATGCGAATTTCACATGCAACAAAAACAAGCTAACAGCCAAACAAAAGCGGAGAGGTTTTAGGATATCTCCAAAACCACACCATGTATAGTTTTCCTTGTTCGTCGTACCATCCTGTGCTTGTGCACAACTTTGGTGAGCTTGCGCGTAGATCATAATGCATTTCGAGATCCTTGCTGATAAAACAGGACTTCCCCGTGCACACAGGTATTGAAGTATACATTCGTGAGCAAGTGAGCAATAAGCTAACATGCTTCAATGTTTCTGTTGCAGGCTGTGCAGTCTTGTACATTCGCAAAAGTTCTTCATGTACATATGCACAGTGAGCAATGTCCATGTAAAGGAACACTATGTGTTCCTTCACATGCCATCTATGCCTCCAATTGTTTTGCAGATCTTCTTGTGTTAATCTGTCTTTCGTGTCCTCTTTTCTGTTCAACATATGGCCCTGTATCATGGTCGAGATGGGTCAGGTCGGACATGACGACTCTCGTTTGGTGATTGTGCTCAAATCAAAAACGTGAAATGCATGCACCAGCATGGACTGGTGCCCGCGCCTGTTGAAGACAAGGGAGGGGATTAATAGTGCGCCAGCGCTCTGAGTTAATTTACTTATTTGATATAGGAAAGAACTGCTTTGAACTTGTAGAATATCTATATATTTCATAAACATGTCGCGTAGTTGAGATCGCACATTTCTCAGTTCCTAAATTTCTTTGTTTCTTTAGAACTAATCCCTATGGATTAGGAGAGGTTCTGCGAATTTGGCGTCTTTCATCTAGCACCCAGCAGCTCCTTTCAACATTGCGGTGCAGTAGCACCAGATGTCGGCGCGCTTTCATTTCCCTGCCGATCAGCTTTGACCAGCTTCCCTTGCCGACACGTGACCGGTACCGCCGTCCAGTCCCAAGTCGAGCCCACCTCATTGGTACACGTGACCAGTACCGCCGTCCGGTCCCAAGTCGAACCCACCTCATTGGAGACGTAAGGGTCTGCTGCAGTACCGCCGTCCGGTCCCAAGTCGAGCCCACCTCATTGGAGACGTAGGGGTCTGCTGCAGTACCGCCGTCCGGTCCCAAGTCGAACCCACCTCATTGGTACACGTGACCAGTACCGCCGTCCGGTCCCAAGTCGAACCCACCTCATTGGAGACGTAAGGGTCTGCTGTAAGCTGAACTACAAATCACCGTCGATTACGAATTCAGAGCCGTCGTAAATATGCTAATGGAAGTCAACTAAAGGCTTATCAGATTAATCCAAAATGAGAGCCGAACCCCGCTCACGTAGACTTCGCGCCACTCTTGTGGCGCATGGAGTCGCCCAGTTATACGATGTGTCTTATAGCAGCGTAGCTCTCGGCGCAGAAGCAACGCAGCGGTCACCGTAGCGATAACTTTGCTCTTAGCGTAGCGATGAAGTAGCTCTCAGATTGGCGACGGCGTGGTATTCCTGTACCGCATGGCCGCAATGGAATACCCGGCTAAATATCATCCCACGCACGGGGAAGCAGAAGCATCACGGTGAGCACGGCAATATTAATCGTCATCAGCATTAATCATTGATCATCACGCGTTAGCAAATGTGTATCTGGTATGCAAAGCAGGATAATTAGTGATGATGTGCTGGCCGGGCAGGCGTTGCAGCACGAGAAGTAGTCGTAGTCGTAGTCGTAGTCTACTACTCTACTACTAGCAGAAGTAGTAGAAGAAGTGGAAGTAGCAGAGCTCAGAACATGTTGGCCCCATCTCACCTGGAGCAAGTCCACACGCCGTCGCAGCAACCGGTGTTGTTTCCCGTGCAGAGCTTCCCTAGAGTTTCATACAGCCGGTCGAGAGAATCTCCGCTCGGCAGCGTCGGCGGGTCCAGGATCAAGGGGTCATGCGGTGATCCCTTGGGTCCCAGACGGGCCCAATCGGGCTGTCAACAATGTGTGCTTCGATGTAGGCCGTGACGAGGCATACAAGAAAGTGGGTCCTTCAGGGGGCCTCCAGGTCCCTCGGTCTACGTGAAGGGCCTCTGGGCCGTCGAAAGGGACTGGTCTGAAGGGGAAAGGAGGAGGTGGGGAAGTTTTCCCCAAGGAGCTCAAAGCATCTTGCATGGGATATGTCGGAAGCTATGTACACATAAAAAAGTGTTTCTCTCTCTTCCTCTGTGACCCTGATGTTGTAAGATTTACTTGTGAGGGGGTAAGTTCTTGGGGAGTGTGGAACACCGGCATCTGGAGTAATCAGTGGTCGACAAGTCAATGGCCTAAGGCTGAGGCTATGGTTAAGGCTATATGAAGCTATGCCCTTAAAAATGCAAAGAGGAGGATGGAACCGTGGTGAACCGCATCTCGTGATTTATCACACATTGGTCAGGTCATACAGTGTTGTTAATCCTTACGATAAAGTATTAACTTTTCAGTGTTGCGGAGCCCAGTGATCGGTTGAACGCCCCAGCGGCTACAGGAGCTGTAGGCTTAATTTCGTTCATAGTGAGCGGTTCGTGGAACACCAGTCTTGCGCACCGGTATGAAGCGTGCACAACACAACCGTCGGTGGCGTTGCTACCCTTCGCGGAAAAGCAACAGGTAATCGCTCCTGTCAGGCTAACCTGCGGGTATCGCCGGTGTAAGTTACGCAAAATTGTCGGTGTTCGCTATTTCCAAGCCGTTTGGAGTACATTCACATTCAAACCTAATTCAAGGCATGTATCAATCTCAGGATATTCATAACCCATAAGAGGTCACCTAGGGAAAGCTTAGATGTGTGATTTTGAAAAGGTCACTGAGAGGTACAATGATGTTTGCCCAGTTTTCAGTGAGCCTAAAACACAAAATTTCACAACTCTGGTGTCGTTGCGCGATTTTAGGCTGCGAAAATCCACTACTTGGGTGGAAAATCCCAGGCGGTGTTCGTGGCATGACGTATTAGCTCGGTGACGTGGCATGACTGAAAAAATGACTGAAAAAATATCACCACAGATTTTGTGCAGTGTACCTCGTTGGCTGTGCAAAAGTGAGTGGAATCCGCTGAGCAATTGGAAGACATATCACGGATAAAACATGCAGCACTCCCTTGCACTGTCGAGATATAAGGAGGTGCGCACCAAAAGTTTATCGAAGCAGCTCTGCTTTGTTTTCCATTATCACATGACGTCATTAGCATATGACTCAGCCAAACCTCTTACAATATTTCCATTGCGATTAAATCACGAAATTTACCAGGTGACTGGCCACTGTTCAATCTCTGGTGATCTGTTCCACCGGCCACTGTTCACTCTCTAGTGATCTGTTCCACCGGCCACTGTTCACTCTCTAGTGATCTGTTCCACCGGCCACTGTTCACTCTCTAGTGATCTGTTATACCGGCCACTATTCAATTTCTAGCGATCCGTTCCACCGGCTACTGTTCACTCTCTAGTGATCTATTACACCGGCCACTGTTCACTCTCTTGTGATCTGTTACACCGGCTACTGTTCACTCTCTGGTGATCTGTTCCACCGGCTACTGTTCACTCTGGTGATCTGTTCCACCGGCTACTGTTCACTCTCTTGTGATCTGTTCCACCGGCTACTGTTCACTCTCTGGTGATCTGTTCCATCGACCACTGTTCACTATGTAGTGATCTGTTACACCGGCCACTGTTCACTCTCTGGTGATCTGTCCCACCGGCTACTGTTCACTCTGTAGTGATCTGTTCCACCGGCCACTGTTCACTCTCTAGTGAGCTGTTCCACCGACCACTGTTCACTCTCTTGTGATCTGTTACACCGACCACTGTTCACTCTCTAGTGATCTGTTCCACCGGCCACTGTTCACTCTCTTGTGATCTGTTCCATCGGCCACTGTTCACGCTCTAGTAATCTGTCCCACCGGCCACTGTTCACTCTCTAGTGATCTGTTCCACAAGCCACTGTTCACTCTCTAGTGAGCTGTTCCACCGGCCACTGTTCACTCTCTAGTGATCTGTTCCACAAGCCACTGTTTACTCTCTAGTGATCTGTTCCACAAGCCACCGTTCACTCTCTAGTGAGCTGTTCCACCGGCCACTGTTCACTCTCTAGTGATCTGTTCCACCGGCCACTGTTCACTCTCTAGTAATCTGTTCCATCGGCCACTGTTCACTCTCTAGTGAGCTGTTCCACCGGCCACTGTTCACTCTCTAGTGATCTGTTACACCGGCCACTGTTCACTCTCTATTGAGCTGTTCCACCGGAAACTGTTCACTCTCTAGTGATCTGGCCACTGTCTAGTGGTCTGTTCTATCTGCCACTGTTCACTCTCTAGTGGTCTGTTCTACCGGCCACTGTTCACTCTCTAGTGAGCTGTTCCACCGGCCACTGTTCACTCTCTAGTGATCTTTTACACCGGCCATTGTTCACTCTCTATTGAGCTGTTCCACCGGCCACTGTTCACTCTCTAGTGAGCTGTTCCACCGGTCACTGTTCACTCTCTACTGATTTGTTCCACCGGAAACTGTTCACTCTCTAGTGATCTGACCACTCTCTAGTGGTCTGTTCTACCGGCCACTGTTCACTCTCTAGTGAGCTGTTCCACCGGTCACTGTTCGCTCTCTAGTGAGCTGTTTCGCCGGCGAATGACGGACGGAGAAGGGCACAGCCGCCGCATCCTCCCTCGGATGAGAGAGCCACCGACCGCATCTGCCCATGTAGCGCGGGATATGTTTTTGTGAGATTTGTCACTGGAGGTTCAAGTCATCATTAGCTCTTGGACGTTCCGACAAGATGAAGATTTGTGCTTTTTGTGTTAGAAACTAAATACCAGCAAAGTTGGAAGTTGGAACCATTAGTATGTATTCTATCAAATGGAGGAGCATGGAAAAATATACTTTAGTAGGAGTGCAAGCTCCTTCCATCTCCACGCGTCGCCGTATGCCAATGAGCATAACGATGAATTTACAAAACTATCGATGCTACATTTGTATTTGTATTTGCGAGATTTAACAAACCGATTCCATAAAATGGATTAATATTTGGTTTGTGTCAGAATACAGTCGGATACATTTCACAAACATGAGCAAAAATGAAAGCGGCAAGACAACAGTATACAGGGGAAAACCGAACACGTGAAGTCAATTTATAAGATGTTGTTCAGCATCGCGACGAACTCGCCCCGTGTCCGAGAAGCGGAAGTGGCCGGCGGCAGTAGGTTCCAGGCCGAGGCTGCCCGGAAGGAGAAGGTTCTACGTGACATGCTGAGGCGGAAAGGCGGTGGCTCCAGTGCCCCAGCCACCGTCGCACGAGTGGAGCGCCGGGAGACATCCGACCGCCGGCGGAACAGAGCACGGATCGCCTCGGGGGCTCGCGGATCATTCAGGGCTCTGAACACGGCGATGTTGTCGCGGTGAGTGATGAGGTCACGGACACTGCGCCAGCCCAGCGTTGCCACTGTCGGCGAGATATGGTCACGACGACGAGCCCCTACGACGATCCTAGCCCCGAAATTGATCGCCTTCTGCACTCGTCCAAGGTGACATTGGGCAGCCCCGCCCCATACAGTGAGGCAGTATAGGATGTATGGAAAGACGTGAGACTGAATTAGGAGTTTGCGTGCTTCGGGTGTGAGATGGTGACGGATATTGTGGAGACAGAACAAGGTGGAGTTGCACTTTTTGACAACGTGGGATATGTGCTCCTCCCAGGATAGGGTGCGGTCAATGATGACTCCCAGCATCTTCACGAATGGCGAAGGGGTTAGGACGTGACTGCCAATGTTGAGTTGATAGGATGTGGCCTTTTTTAGGGATTGGGTCGTGCCGACAAGCAGTAGGGTAGTTTTGGTGGGGTTCATCTTCAAGGAGTTGGATGTGAAGTAAGACTGAATAGCAAGGATGGTGTTCTCCTGCCGGGATTTAAGAACGGGTAATTCATCAGGATGTGCAGAGTCTAGCAGCTGGGTGTCGTCGGCATATGATATCAGACGTCCGTATGGAAGGTATGCTGGCAGGTCATTCATGAAGATGCTGAACAGCAAGGGACCAACCAGGGATCCCTGAGGAACACCATGGGATAGCGGAAGCGATAGAGAGCCGCCCCTCACCACCTGCCGCCGGTCAGTAAGGTAGCTGTCAAACCACCTCGGGTCGACGCCGTACCACTGCAGCTTCCGCAGGAGGATATCATGGTCGACGCTGTCGAATGCTTTGCTTAGGTCGATTGAGATGACCGAAGCGATGTGACCAGTGTCGACACGACGTGTAATCCACTCGACAGCGTCGACCAGGGCGTCCTCTGTCGAATGGCATGGCCTGTATGCATACTGGGAGGAGGAAAGAATGTGATTAGTGACTAGATAAGAGGACAGCTGGATACATACTACTTTTTCACATAACTTGGATAAGACTGGCAAAATAGAGATTGGACGAAAGTTACTGGCGACATCGCGAGGCCCAGATTTGTGAAGTGGAACAACCGAAGCAGTTTTCCACGAGGTAGGGAACACGCAGGAGACTACAGAAGTGTTAATGATGTGAAGTAGGTGAGGCCCGAGAACCGGAAAACAGTTGCGGAGAGCGTGCAGTGGTACGCCATCGACGCCAACCGCTTTCGACGAAGACATCTCACATATGGCTCTGAATAGTTCGGGCAGGGTCACCGGGTGTAGCCGGAGGCCGGTGGTAGTCACACAAGGTAGTCGCGGAGGGATGAGTGGAACGCCGCGGTTGCCAGCAACGAGATCAGCGGCAATGCGTGGGCCCACGGAAGCAAAGTGACGATTAAATTCGTCCGCCACCGTCGCTGCCAGGCCCCTCACGGCCCCCTCCCCTCCCCCGGCCGGTCGGAGCGCAAAGTCCCGGATGTGGCGCCAGAAATTGGCACGGTCTGTCAGCATTTGCGCACACACAAAGTCACGCCTGGCTTTTGCAAACGCACATTTCACACGGTTTCGCAGCCTCCGATAAGCGACCAAGTAATAATCCGTGCGATAGCTCCGCCAAGACTGAAAAGCCTGGTCACGGTCACGCATGAGCTGCAGCAGGTACGGACTGTCACCTACCCACGGGCAACATGCCCGGCGGGGGTGGACGGTCTTGAGGGGACAATACACGTTCACCGCCACTTGCCACAAGTGCATGAACTCCTTTAGTTTCGCGTCCACCCCCGCTGCCCGGTACATACTGCTCCAGTCCGCCTGCAAGAAATGAAGGCACAAGGCGTCCCAGTTAATCTTGCGCCAGGGGCGATAGGTGAAGGACGCCCGGCGACACCGCAGCCCGCGGTAGGGCACGCGCACAATTATTGTCAGATGGTCAGCAATCGGTACGAGCGGCAGCTGAATGGCCGACTCAATATCCGGGACATTGGTGATGATGTGGTCCAGCAGTGTTGCCGTCGGCCACAGATGGGTCGGCTGCCGGATAAGCTGAGAGAGGCCGAGATCCTGCAGCACCTGTCCGTAGCGACGAACACCGGGGCAGTCGGAACGAAGAAGGTTGATGTTCATATCGCCCAGGCAAAAGGTTGGCTTGCCGAGACTGATGGCGGCACGCAGCTGGTCTTGTAGCTCGTCCAGGCCGTCAGATACGGGCTCCGATGGCGGGCGGTAAACCACCCCCACAGTGACAGCACGGCGTCCCCCGCCACTCACAGACACCCACAGCGTCTCGCAGGACGAACCGGTACTTGATATAGGCAGCAGCTTCATATTGAATTTTTCCTTACATAGGATGGCGACGCCACCGCCTCGGGCTGCAGCAGCTGGACGGCCGCGGCCCGACTGGGCCGGACGGTCACGACGCACTAGTTTATAGCCTGGAAATACTAGGATTCTGTCGGACACGGCGGAAGAGAGCCAAGTTTCGGATAAGCACATAAGGTCTAGTTTGTGTTCTTGCAGAGTGCGAAGAACACAGTTCATTTTCGGCACTAATGACTGGACGTTAGCATGTCCAATCGCCAGGGTGCGCACCGGCTCAGGGCAGGTGGCAGCACGCAGCGTATGCTGAGTCTGACCGATGGTGAGGCGAGACGGAATGACGAAAGAAGAAGGGAGCCTGTCGCGGAAACGCTGTTGATCCGTGACCCGGTTCATGCGATGTCGCCGCTGATGAACACGACATCCGGCGCGTGTTTCTTGGCCGCCAGTCTCCTGTACTACCACCGGTCCCGTGGACGGAGAGTGGAACGAGCAAGATGGGCGACACTCTACACGACGGGGGGCTTCCCCAGTGCCGGGAGTGGTATGCAGAGCAGCACTCCTTTGAGATGATAGTAATGCTCGTTGCAGGGCTCTCCTCTTCACCTGCTGTCCGCCCCGGCATCCTCGCCTCCTCAGCCGTCGTCGGCGTCCGACCGGGACAGATTCGGCGGGGCGGACCAAGCCAGCGGACAGCTCGGCAATGTTGACGTTAGCGCCGGCCGCGGCCGGGCTCGGCTGGCCCGGGTCGGTACTGACTTCCGGACCCGCAGACATCTGCGGCGGCTGTCCTAGGGGGAAGTTGACGGGGGTGGAGGGGTGCGAAAAGATTGATGGAGGTGTTCTTGCGCGTTTGCGGCTGGTGGCTGTTCGGCGGCTGGAGGACATGACGATAGTTCTGTACTTTTTGCTGGTTTCTCGGAAGCTTGCACTGATGATGAAATTTCGATGACAGGACCGGGAACTTGGTTTAATTATGAATCTTGTCACACGCTTACGAAGGTTTTCTCGGAAAATGTGGCTTGCCTCCACACAATACACGCATCAGCACAGCTGAATTATCCAAAACTTGATAAGGCGATTTACGGATGATTAAAACACTCACAGTTCACGGCGGCGTCACACAATCACGGTAAGAAGTTCGCATTTCTATAAGCACACTATGAAACTGCGGTGTTTACTTGCTCCGGAGAAAACTAAGAAACAGTGTGGAGCGGCCGGGGGTCGCTGTCAAGCGCCCGCCACCCGGCCGTGTATCATGCAACATGATAATTGCATATCATGTTGCAACATGCAACATTCACAATAGCAAAGGTACAGAACCCTCCCCCCGTCCCACCTAGACGATCATGCACAACGTATGCACTAAGCACTTCCCTATTTCCAATCAATTTCATAGAAAGTCACGCTTATTTCAGGAAGCTAGAGCTGGTGGCTTTCAGATGCCAGGGAAGGCGGTTCTGCCCAATTTCACGCCGGCTTTGGTCAGTGCAGTAAGTCGTCGAGAGTTGTTAGTGGTTGGAGAATCCATGGCTGGGAGCATCGATAAATTGCGGATTACAGTTCCAATGCGAGTGCTTGGGTGTTCCGGGTTCTTTGTGGTCACCCTTTGCTTGAGTGTAGCGAAGCAGCTTACTAGCGTTTTATGACAATGTATGTTTGCTGTACCTGATTGAGGAGCTTGCTTAGACAATTACAGGCAATATGGCGCAACTTCATTATTTACTTCGTTTTATGTTAACTATGCAGACTATTGGCGGTGCTGGGGAGTGGACAGTTTTATGACTATCATAATTTTTTTGGAGGAAGTTTTTCCTCCTAAGGAAAACCGGTCGGCACCTGCTCTGCAAGCTCCGGCAAAACTGCACCTTCGGCGTCACACGCCGCCTCGGAAAAGCATAGACCGATACTCGCCACAAAAAGCCTGATCGCACTGGAACGCGGACAAAATTGCCATGCCGAAGGCGAGGGAGGCGGAATTACCAGCCTCAAGCCCGCACCACAAAAAGCCACCCACGTTGCGTGCCGAGGTGCCTGTGCTGGAGGTTTCCGTGGAGCTCTGGCTTCGGTGCCGGGTCGCCACCGGTGGCGGCGGCGGTGAGCGGCGGGCCGCCCTGCACTGTCCCGTCGGCCGCCGAGCGTCTGCTCAACACGCGCCCGCCGGGTCGCCTTGGATGACCCGGGTGCCGGGTCGCCTTGGGTGACCCGGGTGCCGGGTCGCCTTGGGTGACCCGGGTGCCGGGTCGCCACCGGTGGCGGCGGCGGTGAGCGGCGGGCCGCCCTGCACTGTCCCGTCGGCCGCCGAGCGTCTGCTCAACACGCGCCCGCCGGGTCGCCTTGGGTGACCCGGGTGCCGGGTCGCCACCGGTGGCGGCGGCGGTGAGCGGCGGGCCGCCCTGCACTGTCCCGTCGGCCGCGGAGCGTCTGCTCAACACGCGCCCGCCGGGTCGCCTTGGGTGACCCGGGTGCCGGGTCGTCACCGGTGGCGGCGGCGGTGAGCGGCGGGCCGCCCTGCACTATCCCGTCGGCCGCCGAGCGTCTGCTCAACACGCGCCCGCCGGGTCGCCTTGGGTGACCCGGGTGCCGGGCCGTCACCGGTGGCGGCGGCGGTGAGCGGCGGGCCGCCCTGCACTGTCCCGTCGGTCGCGGGCGTCTGCTCAACACGCGCCCGCCGGGTCGCCTTGGGTGACCCGGGTGCCGGGTCGTCACCGGTGGCGGCGGCGGTGAGCGGCGGGCAGCCCTGCACTGTCCCGTCGGCCGCCGAGCGTCTGCTCAACACGCGCCCGCCGGGTCGCCTTGGGTGACCCGGGTGCCGGGTCGCCACCGGTGGCGGCGGCGGTGAGCGGCGGGCAGCCCTGCACTGTCCCGTCGGCCGCCGAGCGTCTGCTCAACACGCGCCCGCCCGCCACGCCGCGCTGCTCTGGAACCTTACGTACTTCTTTCTTTGCTGTGGCTCGCCTCACTTCGTGTTTGGTGACACCTTTAACAACCACCACATCTGTAATTTCACACCGTGAGCGCTATGTGATCGTCATGGTAGGTGCACCCTAAAGCCCGAATAACTAACTCCAGCTTAGTATTCTGTAGTTATTCAGATTACATCATGTATTTCAGATTATATCTGTATTATATCCAACATAGTATTCTTAGTATTCCAACTCCAACTTAGTATTCTGGTTCATAATAACGTTGAAGTATCTGTTTCCACTCATCCTTGTCGCTGGCCGGTTGTTGACGCACTGGAACGCAAACTCGTGTTTCTCTTGTATTTATTGGCCTTCCTTCACTATGTTAACATAACAATAGATGAATCAGTAGAGCACCTAGGGGAACGCACCGCACCGTATGTGTCTAAGGTGCTTTTCTTACCATGTTCTTATCACCTGCCACATCTTGAGTGCAGGTACCTTCAGCGGCGGATTTACGTGACGTTTTATAGCACGCCATTATCATTTAATGCTTTTCCTGCCTTTATATATCCGCCGTTACTGCTTTAGTTTAGCCACTTTGACAGCCAGTTGCTGAAACACTGCGATAAAAGTCTTTGCGATGAAAGTTTTTTGAATGATTATCTGCAACGACATATTATGGTGGCCTACCACACAGCTATAAACACCCATGTTTCACCTCGGGAAATGGTGTGTTCCCGGGAGGTAATGGTGTTTGTCTCGTGCATAGACGTACTACCTGATATCGACCAGCACGGGATCGTGTGATGCCAGTCGTCATCCTACAGCAAGGCACAGTTGTCTCCAGTAATTATTCGTTCGAATGACTGGAGTGCAGGTAGGACTTCAAATATACCGACGGTCGAGGCCTTCAAATGCTGTCTGTTATTGCTGTGCTTGATGGTAGGGATCTTCGTTAGATTTGCTGATTACATAAGAGCGGTGGATGGCACCGACCTAACACAACCGAAATTGGGATCGAAAGTCATCAACCGAAAAAGAGCGGCTCATCCCTCCGTTGTAGAGTCAAGTGGCCTGTTTTTTTGGCTGTATTTGCGGCACTAGGTGTGACACCACCACACCTAGTATGTATACAATGCTCGCTTCTTGTTATATCCGCTGTTACCGATGAATTGTTTATCGTTGGCGTCACATCAGCTGTGGTCGCTGCGCTCACCGGTGCCAGCGCCAGACTCCTTTCGATGCGTGGTCCCTGACTCAGCAGCCGTAGCGGCACAACATGCCCTGTTACAGGCAGCCGTGCTCCTCAAAAGGTCGTTGGGTGCACAGGTCACACAACCGCCGGCACACCTTGTCGTGCGCGGCGAACGCGCAGCATGGACCAGGTACACGGGCCACGCAGACCGGTACACCATACCATGCACGGCGAACGCGCAGCATGGACCAGGTACACGGGCCATGCAGACCGGTACACCATACCATGCACGGCGAACGCGCAGCATGGACCAGGTACACGGGCCATGCAGACCGGTACACCATACCATGCACGACGAACGCGCATCATGGACCAGGTACACGGGCCATGCAGACCGGTACACCATACCATGCACGGCGAACGCGCAGCATGGACCAGGTACACGGGCCATGCAGACCGGTACACGCAGACCGGGGCACACGCCATACGAGGCACACGTGGATTCATCACCCACGCACGCACACGAGCGTCACGGCACCCGGTATGTGCGGCCGATCGCAGAGCCGGCGCGTGATGCGAGCCGATGGAACAGACGAGTGTCGGGCGTGACGTGAGCCGATGGAACAGACGAGGGTCGGGCGTGACGCGAGCCGATGGAACAGACGAGGGTCGGGCGTGACGTGAGCCGATGGAACAGACGAGGGTCCGGCGTGACGTGAGCCGATGGAACAGACGAGGGTCGGGCGTGACGCGAGCCGATGGAACAGACGAGGGTCGGGCGAGTCGCCGAGCGAAGGAACAGGTGCCGCCTCCGGGCGTCCGGGCGTTATGGTGCCGTCCGTTTTCCCGGACATACTTTGTCAGGGCAAATGAGAGCGTGCAACGTCGTGGAAAATCCGTCCCAGGCTGAGTAGACACAAACCATCTTGTGCTGCTCAGCGTAGCGCCATCTGAGCAAGGAAGCGTGACGGTCCGCAGAGGTCCGTAGCGTAGCGGTGCGAGACTGCTGTTGTCACTATACGCACATCTCAGGTCGGCCGAATGAATGCGGGAAAACAGTTTCCAAACGCCGAGAAATAGCATGCGTGCATCGCACGCCGTTGCAACGGCTTGCGACGCCACCGACGGCTTGCGACGCCACCGACGGCTTGCGACGCCACCGACGGCTTGCGACGCCACCGACGGCTTGCGACGCCACCGACGGCTTGCGACGCCATCGACGGCTTGCGATGCCACCGACGGCTTGCGATGCCACCGACGGCTTGCGACGCCACCGACGCGGTGATTTCCCACAGCAGCAGTTAATTATATGAGGCGTCAGCTGACAGAGTCGTCGGCGGAGCAGCGAACGTGGCATTGTGCAGTCCGCTCCGTCCGTCTGTGATATAGGCTACCACTGAGGGTGGTGCTAAATCATAAAATAAAATAAAATTGCTGGATGGTGACCGCCCGTCTGATCGGGGCGACATCTGACGAGTTTTTAGGTGATGACGCCAGGGCTGCGTTCAAGCAAGAGGCGAGCGTGCTCGGTGCAGCAGCGTGGAGCCAGAATCTGTGGTCCGTAACAATCCTCTGCGGGCTACCCTTCGCCGAGCCAGAATATGTGCCCAGCAACAATCCCCTGAAGTCTGCCTTTCGCCAGAATATCTGGCCAGTGACAATCCCTTTAAGTCTACCCTTCGCCGAGCCACAATATATGGCCAGTAACAATCCCCTGAATTCTGCCATTCGCCAGGATCTGTGGTCAGTAGCAATCCTCTGAAGGCTACCCTTCGCCGAGCCAGAATCTGTGGCCAGCAACAATCCCTTGAAGTCTACCCTTCGCCGTGCCAGAATTTGTGGCCAGCAACAATCCCTTGAAGTCTACCATTCGACCAGAGCTCTTGCAAACCCCCGCTCCATCAGCTGTCTGGAATCGTCTTTATCAACTTTTGATGGCTGTGAACAACTCACAAGTGGTCTTGACTTCACTTACGGTTGGTGATTGAATCAGGTGTCAGTGCAGAGCCACTGGTGTGGTTTTGATTTGGTTATATATTTATGGCGGTGGTGGTTTGGGGCTAGCAGGTTCCAGTTGGCCAATATTTTTGTTTCTACCATGGGCAATTCATTTTTATTTTGTGGAGTGAACCTCGAGTTGTCGATATAGAAAGCAGCGGGAGTTTACTTAGCAGAGTCATAGCTCTCCTTCGTCGGGAAGTGACTCAATACCTGCCGTTTTCACCCCTCCGACGTATATTAATATTGTATGCCAATACAGACATAGACACACACACACACACAAAACACAAACACAACACAACACACAACACACACACACCGCACCCGCACCTACACCCACACCCGCACCTACACCCACACCCGCACCCGCACCTACACCCACACCCGCACCCGCACCTACACCCACACCCGCACCCGCACCCACACCCGCACCCGCACCTACACCCACACCCGCACCCGCACCCACACCCGCACCCGCACCTACACCCACACCCGCACCTACACCCACACCCGCACCCGCACCCGCACCCGCACCCGCACCTACACCCGCACCCGCACCCGCACCCGCACCCGCACCCGCACCTACACCCGCACACCCGCACCCGCACCCACACCCGCACCCGCACCCGCACCCGCACCCGCACCCGCACCCGCACCTACACCCGCACCCGCACCTACACCCGCACCCGCACCCGCACCCGCACCCGCACCCGCACCTACACCCGCACCCGCACCCGCACCCGCACCCGCACCCGCACCCGCACCTACACCCGCACCCGCACCCGCACCCGCACCCGCACCCGCACCCGCACCTACACCCGCACCCGCACCCGCACCCGCACCTACACCCGCACCTACACCCGCACCCGCACCCGCACCTACACCCGCACCCGAACCCGCACCCGCACCCGCACCCGCACCCGCACCTACACCCGCACCCGCACCCGCACCCACACCCGCACCCGCACCTACACCCGCACCCGCACCTACACCCACACCCGCACCCACACCCACACCCGCACCCGCACCTACACCCGCACCCGCACCTACACCCACACCCGCACCTACACCCACACCCGCACCCACACCTACACCCACACCCGCACCCGCACCCGCACCCGCACCCGCACCTACACCCGCACCCGCACCCGCACCCGCACCTACACCCACACCCGCACCCGCACCCACACCCGCACCCGCACCTACACCCGCACCCGCACCTACACCCGCACCCGCACCCGCACCCGCACCCGCACCCGCACCCGCACCCGCACCTACACCCGCACCCGCACCCGCACCCGCACCCGCACCTACACCCGCACCCGCACCCGCACCCGCACCCGCACCTACACCCGCACCCGCACCCGCACCCGCACCCGCACCTACACCCACACCCGCACCCGCACCCACACCCGCACCCGCACCTACACCCGCACCCGCACCTACACCCGCACCCGCACCCGCACCCGCACCCGCACCCGCACCTACACCCGCACCCGCACCCGCACCCGCACCCGCACCCGCACCTACACCCGCACCCGCACCCGCACCCGCACCCGCACCCGCACCCACACCTACACCCACACCCGCACCCGCACCCACACCCACACCCACACCCACACCCACACCCACACCCGCACATCCACATGCACATCCACATGCACAGGCATACACATACCACAGGAATTTATATATCTATCTATCTATCTATCTATCTATCTATCTATCTATCTATCTATCTATCTATCTATCTATCTATATATATATCTATATATATATATATATATATATATATATATATATATATATATATATATATATATATATATATATATATGCATAGGTTTACAACAATTTCAGCTTAACACAAGGATGATTGTTCTTTCTGAACCAAGCAGAGATCCATCATGTATTTTTCGTGCTGGTAATATTGGAGAGAAGTTGAGAATAATTCGTCTGGCTTTTCTCTGCATAAGAGTTTCCTCCTCTGGAAGATACAAAGTCTGAAAGCTCTGGATGGCACTTATATTATCCGTTTCCATCATGGTGATGAATGTCCTCCTGTAACTTAGTAGCGAGTTACACGCCTTGGAGGCACGACGTGGCACGCACCGTGACGGTCCGACCAGCCCGCACAGGCAATATGGTGCCGCTCTCGAAGGCTGGCAGCTAAAATTGGCCTCATATATCAGCCGGCGTTTCATTAGCTATTGGCGGAACTTCTGTATCACAATTGCAGACAGATGGCTGTGTGTAGTCTCATGTTGACACAATTGCAGACAGATGGCTGTGTGTAGTCTCCTGTTGACACAATTGCAGACAGGTGGCTGTGTGTAGTCTCCTGTTGACACAATTGCAGACAGGTGGCTGTGTGCAGTCTCATGTTGACAATTGCAGACAGGCGGCTGTGTGTAGTCCCATGTTGACACAATTGCAGACAGACGGCTGTGTGTAGTCTAATGTTCACAATTGCAGACAGGTGGCTGTGTGTGGTCTCAGGAAAGAGTGTGCTCTGATTACTTCCAGCCATTTGTGTACACTCTCCCCTCCCAGTCTATGTGTCACGCGAATGACAACATGGCGTGGATATGAGGTAAATACGCGCAATCGGAATCTGAATATCTGAATACTACTATTCCATCGTGATGTTGTCCATTTTCTATTTCAACGCTTGGTCATCTCTCCATTAGCTGCGAAGAATAAGTACTCATCTATCCGCGTACCAAAAACAAAAACAAATTCAGATTGCATTGCCACATGATTGAGATCGATATTCTGAGCCAACGAGCTCAATAATTATATTTTCGGCAGAATTGTTGAACCACATTGTGCGGGCCCGTCCAAAAGAAGGACCATGTACTTAGACGAGATATTCAATATAAGTGGATGCGCAGGATACCTGGAACTGCACTGAAAGTGATCACTTCTCTGAGCATGCAGGCCAGTCAGTACTGTTGACGCCAACCATTGTCTGCCAACTTCTCCGTCTTGAAGCCAATGTTTTGGCTACGCAAGTGCACTACCTACAATTTCACGAGGGATGCACCATTTTGTGATTAATGACAGCGTGCGCTGCGGCCAGCGACCTCGATAAGTTTGCCAGCCCCAGGCTAAGTCTGGAGTGGGGGAGGGAGGTGACCGCCGACTATGAATAATCGGAGGCCAGGGAAAGGAAGAGGGAGAGAGAGAAAGTGGGATGGGGGGGGGTCAGCGTCATCGATCGGACGAAGTCACCAAGCTTGATAACATGGACAACAACCACCTTGGCACCGACAACACAGGATACTGAAGTCCTGATACGTACCTACATACACACACATGCACACACACACACACATACATACATACACACACACATGCATAAGCGCATACATGCATGCATACATTCCTGTATCTATATGTATATATATGTATGTATATATATATATATATATATATATATATATATATATATATAAGATTGGCCAGAAATTAGACATTAGGAGCGCTCTGAGACTGGCGAGCTCTTCATCACAAGTGACTTAGCCCCTCCTGCCTCCTCCACCACTCATCGTGCCAATCGTAGGTTGGTTGGTTATTGGTTTTACGACACGTCGACCGTTGAGTCATGTAACGTCGCCAATCTCTCACGCCGATTGGTCGCGGGCGAAGAGTAGCGACAGGTGAGACTCGAACCCAAAACCTTTCGATTGTAAGACGAGCATCTTACCCCTAGACCACTCGTCCCCGTGCCAATCGTAGGAATGATGCGATGTGAGCCTCCTTGATTGCATGGCTGACGTCGGTTAGACCGGTTCGTATTGGCCAGACCGGCTCGTATTGGTTAGACCGGTTCGTATTGGCCAGACCGACTCGTATTGGTTAGACCGGTTTGTATTGGCCAGACCGGTTCGTATTGGCCAGACCGGTTCGTATTGGCCAGACCGGCTCGTATTGGCCAGACCGGCTCGTATTGGCCAGACCGGTTCGTATTGGCCAGACCGGCCGTATTGGCCAGACCGACTCGTATTGGTTAGACCGGCTCGTATTGGCCAGACCGGTTCGTATTGGCCAGACCGACTCGTATTGGTTATACCGGTTCGTATTGGCCAGACCGGCTCGTATTGGCCAGACCGGCCGTATTGGCCAGACCGGCCGTATTGGTTAGACCGCCCGTATTGGCCAGACCGGTGAGCAGCTGGAGCAGCAGCTGGTGACATAATGACGTCTGAGGAACCGGACAGTTCGGGGGCGGCTGGGTGTTGATGACCTAGCTAACCTGCTGGCCAGGTTGATGATAAGCCTCATGCTGGCATGTTTAGGTCAGGGACAATGTTGATGTTAATGACAATGACAATGACGATGACGATGACGATGACGATGACGATGACGATGACGATGACGATGACGATGACGATGACGATGACGATGACGATGACGATGACGATGACGATGACGATGACGATGACAATGACGATGACGATGACGATGACGATGACGATGTTAAGAGCAATGTCAAAGGACAGTGACCTCGATCTTTTGAGCTTGGAAGGAGCGGGAAGGTGAAAAACAGAGGTTATTTCGTCAAATGTTTTGTTGACGAAATGCTGAAATGAATGAATGGACGACATGCCTTCAGAAGGAGTGTCACAGATCGGTAGTTTGTGACATGTCTACACGGATGGGTGGCGCTTCCCAAAAGATTCCCTGTCTAATGATTGTTATCTCCTTACCGGTTCTCATCTAGTTTGAGGTGTTGCGCCATGGAATTATCGACACTTCATTTACCAAAATAGCTTTCCGTCCTTATATGAATGATTGCTAGGATTGTGAGAAGCTAGACCATTGATGGTGAGCTACGCTTTTTAGAACGCCAGCCGAAGAAGTTGTTGTTGCACATCACAATATGATGGATGCTGTGGAATACCTTTTTGTTTTGCCACCGAAATTGCATTGCAGCTGCGATGCCTGTCATATTACATTTTCACCACATTTCCCATACTCATGACTATTTCTGCAAGAGTAAATCTGCAAATCAGAGTGAACGTGAATCTCCAGCTTTGAAAAGTTAGCTTTAGGTGCGTGCAAGTGTATGCTAAGCATCAACTTAAGGTGTCCAGATTCTGCCGCACACCTGTGCACTCCAGCAATTTTCGCAAAGCTTCACCTCAGCCCCGGCCAGCGGGTATTCCGCTCTAGATGGGACTGGTGGGGAGCACCATCTCAGAGGTGGGATTCCACCCAGATGTACTCTCAGACTCCACCCGGTACCCAACTACCGCCAGGAGCGGCGGAGGGTTGGATCTGCGTATGGTTCTCTTTGGCGGTGCTCGGTCTGGCCGCAGTCGGGGGGATGCGTGTGGTTCAGCAGTGTCGCCAGTCTGCGGGCCGGGGCTACAGTGGGCCGGGGCTGAGGTGAAGTTTTGTGAAAATTGCTGGGGTGCACAGGTTTGTGGCAGAATCTGGACACCTTAAGTTGATACTAAGCATACACTTGCACGCACCTGAAGCTAACTTTTCAAAGCTAAGTATTCACGTTCACTCTGGTTTGCAGACTTAAACACAAAACACAAACAAACAAAGACTCGCATCAGGGTGAGCCACTCTTGGCTATTACAACATATAATGATGGTAATGATCATGGCCATTGCAGTCAGATATTGCGGTTAGACCATCGTCTGGTTTCGTGCTCGCGGCAGGGCTTGTTTCTGAGTGGACAAAGACGACAAGACATAATCCAGGCGGTTTTCAATTCACCACCATTCGCGGTACCTGTTCCATTTCTTGGCAGCAGGTGTATCGGAAGAGAATGCCTGAGGGAGATTTCTTGGGAGAAGTCAACGCGCATCGCATGCCACATCCTTCACCCAGTTTTGTCAGCTTATTGTCAGCTTTGCCCCTCGTTGACCTAGCAATCTGACATATCCACCTCTGATGAAGAGAAGGGACGCCACATCCTTGTTTTTCATTGGATCGGGCACGGAAAGTATACGCGATACCTTATTGGCACAACACCCACGTTTGGTGGTAACCAAACCTGGCTAGTGCCAGCCACCCTGTGACCTCTGAAATCACGATCAGACCAAGCAATTTCAAAAGCACTTGACACTTGATATTTGTCTCCGACACGGCGCGACAAATCCACTTAAGAAAAAGGCACGACACAATAACACCAAAGTCACTGGTTGTTAAAATCAGCCGTTCGTCCGCCCTGGAACAATTCTCACGGACGCCGCTGGGACTTTCGGAAGCTACGGACCCCAGACGATGGTTGCGGCTGCAAAATATTGCCATCCTCTTTCAGTTGAAATGCTCTGTTGATGCCGAGCGTCGAGCGAATCGGCATTAAGCGAAGCAAGGTGCCACAGAACAAGATTGCATGGCTGTTTAACACTGGCTGGATGGTGTTAGCATGCGTGCGAAGCGGTCTGACCGTTTTGTGGATGCCGGCTTCCACCTCTCGGTGATATCAGCCGTTCTGGTTGTTGGGGTGAGAGAGGGGAGAGAATGAGGATGGGTCATGGAGAGCAATTCGGGTGCACATTTGCGAGAAGATGGCTTCGGAAATATTTCAAACTAGTAAGCTGTTTCTCCATTTTCTCTTTTCGGTGTCGTTTGAGTCATGGTTTGCTTTGTTTGCTTTTGTTTTTGGCATTAATGTGTTTTCGGGGGACAGGCACTATGACTATTAGTCTTCAGGGTCTTTTTCTTTAATGTGTGTTATACTTTTTCGCATTTTCCCCTTTTCTTTCTTTCTTTTCATCCAGTATTTAAAGCTCGAGTAGGTCAGTAGACGAGAGGAACGTGACTAGAATCTCGTGAAGAATGGGTTGGTTGTCTCTCACTACGTTGGCGAGTGTGAAGGAAATGTTGTGTGCGCTCCAGTAGTGCGTAAGTGGCTGGCGGTGTGGTGCAGTGGTGTGTGAGTGATGGTGGTGTGGTGTAGTGGTGTGTGATTGGCTTGCGGTGTGGTGTAGTGGTGTGTGAGTGGCTGGCGGTGTAGTGCAGTGGTGTGTGAGTGGCTGGCGGTGTGGTGCAGTGGTGTGTGAGCGGCTGGCGGTGTGGTGCAGTGGTGTGTGAGCGGCTGGCGGTGTGGTGCAGTGGTGTGTGAGTGGCTGGCGGTGTGGTGCAGTGGTGTGTGAGCGGCTGGCGGTGTGGTGCAGTGGTGTGTGAGTGGCTGGCGGTGTGGTGCAGTGGTGTGTGAGCGGCTGGCGGTGTAGTGCAGTGGTGTGTGAGCGGCTGGCGGTGTAGTGCAGTGGTGTGTGAGTGGCTGGCGGTGTAGTGCAGTGGTGTGTGAGTGGCTGGCGGTGTGGTGCAGTGGTGTGTGAGCGGCTGGCGGTGTAGTGCAGTGGTGTGTGAGCGGCTGGCGGTGTAGTGCAGTGGTGTGTGAGCGGCTGGCGGTGTGGTGCAGTGGTGTGTGAGTGGCTGGCGGTGTGGTGCAGTGGTGTGTGAGTGGCTGGCGGTGTGGTGCAGTGGTGTGTGAGTGGCTGGCGGTGTGGTGCAGTGGTGTGTGAGTGATTGAGTGAGAACAACTCCACCAGGTGTTCGGCGGTGTGTTGCTGATTGTGAGTCTGTGATGCTGACTGATGGGTGAAGTTCGAGACTTTTGATTGCGCTACGTCATTTCAGGATGGCGTAATGCTATGCCGCGTATACTGTAGTGTCGGGAAGTCCGACGCACCGTAAGCTTTCGGGTGGTGCGATACTAATGTTGTGGTGTGTATACTGTGGTTGTGTCGGGGAGTCAGATGCGCAGTAAACGTTCGGGTGGTGTGGTGGCGTGCTGTAACATTGCTGCGGTTACGGTTCGTGGCCAGTCTCGGGGGTTCGCCACCATGCTGTGAGGCGGGGAGGTGCGAGGTTGCGAGATGCGGGGTTGCGAGGTGCGAGGTGTGCGCCTGTGATCCTGTGATCCTGGATCTGCGTGCGTAGCGATGCACCCAATTCCCGTTGTGGTGTTGTGACGGCGTCCGCCGAAACGAGGGAATGTTCGGACGATGAGTTGTTGCGCGATCATATGCTGAGCTGACACAGCTCGCGGCACGTGTCACCGAACCGGTGCTAATCCCGGTGTCACGATCTGTCTTCCAAAACGCGGCACTTCTGCCTCGTTCCCCGATATGTCGGACTCCAGGTCTCAGACACTTGCAGGTTATGCGGTAACTGACACGTCACCTGGGGAACCGGACACTCGCAGGTTTTGCGGTATGCGACACGTACAGCTGGTCAGTGATCAATTATTCGTGAAATAGGGTGGAATATACCACTCTGAACACTGAATCGACATCCCTCCGAAAGAAGTATCAACATCGTGCTTCTTGATGAGTGTTTATGAAGTCTTCAAACATAACTTCTAACAGTATCTCGTTGATAAGTATCATGCTGGTACTCACCATTGCGGTTCGTGATACACGAGCATCTCTTAACACAATTCCAGGTAAGAAGATTACCTGTGGTGGGGTCTGTTATACAATATCAGTTGATAAGCACAGGTATTTTGCATCGTTATCGTTGAAATAGTTATCCCAATAATAGGCATCTCAAAACAACGAAAATAGTGCACGTATGAGTACGCTGTTGGATCAAATTTTTGTTGGAAATGCATATAAGTTATGTTAAGCAACATCATTTCCATGGCGAATTTCGACATCCTACTGTACTCGTTTCGACATCTCGCACCTAACGAAGAGCTATTATTTTAACACTACAGTTGGTGTACCGGACACTTGCAGGTTATGCGGTATCTGGCACGTACACCTGGTGTATCGGACACTCGCAGGTTATGCGGCATCTGGCACGTACACCTGGTGTATCGGACACTCGCAGGTTATGCGGCATCTGGCACGTACACCTGGTGTACCGGCCACTCGCAGGTTATGCGGTATCTGGCACGTACACCTGGTGTATTGGACACTCGCAGGTTATGTGTCATACGACACGTACAGCTGGTGTACCGGACACTCGCGAGGAAGTGGTACATACATACTAGCCACCGCCATCCCATTCGTGGTGAGCGGCCATGGGACCATCAAACACGCAGCCGGCCGGCCGCCGCTGGCCTGGCAATCGACCAGCCACGCCACCAGCTGCCCATATCAAGACAGATGGAGGCTCAGCCCTGTAGCTATAGCTATCAGTGTACAGTGTATTGAGAACCCAGAACTGGCGCCCGTCATTTGTGCGCGCTAGTGACCTGCCACGTGTACTGAAACGCCCACGTGATGTCATTCTCGGGTGTGCCGAAACACCCACGTGTTGTCATGCTCAAGTGTGGCGAAACACCCACATGTTGTCATCTTCAGGTGTGCTGAAACACCCTCGTGTTGTCATGCTCAGGTGTGGCTGATTGTTGGTCTGAGTGAAACTTTATGTTTAGCTCAAAATTTGTTGAACAATTGTTAATTTGTGTAGTTGCGGTTCAAGTTGAATAATAGCCAACCACGGGGATTATATCGCGACGCAGATCTTCTGCATACAATTGGCCCGCTCCAACAAAAGCTAGTGGAGCGAGGACTAATCCCTTCGACACTGGAAGAAGATCCTCACCTCCCGAACCACGTTTACACAGCAACATCTGAGCCTTCAACGGCAGGAATCGCGACACGACAAAGCCGCAACATGCGACGGCAGCGTGCCACGCTGGCGACGCGATCCTCGACGGTGCGCGCGCTGGAAATGCGGCCCCGCCGAGCGCGACATCTAATAAATGCGAGCTTGAAATATGGCACTGGGTGGCGCTGGATCTAACTTGGCACGGCGCGGTGGGATGGGCGGCTCCGACCCACGACCGACCGGCCATATCTCAGTGCTATCGACCCCGCAGCTTGCATAATGCACGCTAATCCAAATAAACGAGCCAGCGCGCAGAACGAGACCGCGGCCGGGGCGCCGGGCGGCCAGCGCGTCCCCTGCCGGGCGAGCGGGCTCTCTGGGATGTTTGGCAACTGAGGCGGTCAGCCGGCGTGTGAGACACGACCGTCCAGGTGATTGTTGCATTTGGTTGCGCCACTAACTGAGAAGCATTCTTACAGTTTAAAAAATGTAATCCGAGTTCTTGCTGGGGTGACTTTATGAACCAGGGCCCTATTGCTAAGCGGAGCTTGTTGCGTGAACCCTGGCCCCACCACCCAATCAAGAAATTCCAGTTCAAGGGCAGAATTTTGACCGAAAGTTTAACGTGCCGTCAATGCACCGACACGGCCGCCCGGTAGCTCGTCCCCGGCATTATCGGGCCAGCTGCCAACTGTACACTCCCAGCCGGGGGCTAAATGCGAGCGCGCGAAGCGACTCGAACCCTGTGTTGCCAGGACAGTGTAGGCCGGTGCAGGCCAGTGCTCTAACCAACGGAGCTACCGGGGCGGCTCAGTTTCTGTCGGTGGCTAACCGTTAATATCGAATACAGTGGTTACACAAGAGGTGTTTATGTCCTACTTGTTAAACGCTGTCGTTATTTTTCATTTTCGTATATTTTTGTTGAGAATAAAATATCTGAAATACATAAAATAACAGATAAGGGCACATTTTATAGTGAAGTACCTTGTAGAAACCCGCGTCATTTCGAACATCAAGTACGGTAGCGTTATTTGTCATCTTCACGATTCCTCTCCAGGAGAAATCAAAGTGGAATCGGACAGTATGGGCCCAGACCAGTTTGTGTGGTTCCCTTTGGTTTTCTTTTCTTTGCTGGGGTAGAAAGAAATACGTTGGTTTCACTTAAATGCACAGATGAGCTTGCAGCATTTGGTGAACTTATTACTGCTAGGTAATGTAACATTATGGGTACGTAATGGATGCTACTGCTGGGTAAGGTAACATTATGGGTACGTAATGAATGCTACTGCTGGGTAAGGTAACATTCTCGGTAAGTCATGGACGCTACTGTTGGGTAAGGTCACATTCTGGGTAGGCCATGGTCGCTACTGCTGGATAAGGTAACATTCTGGGTAAGTCATGGACGCTACTGTTGGGTGAGCTAACATTCTGGGTAAGCCATGGACGCTACTAGTATATTCCCGAGAGGGCAATGGTTATTAGCATTGTTACGAGTCGCCAAGTGGTGACCGCTCAGCCCGCCCCCTGGGCGCGGTTCGATGCCAACCTCGTAGCCCACAATTACGTCTATCAGTCGTCTCTCCCTTCCTCACAAAACACAGCGCCAGAAACGCTTTTCACTCGGCTGGCCTTTCGTCTTTCACGCCTTAATTGCCACTACCGAGTGTAGTTTCTCAAGTGAATTACCCGCTTTGGGGAGCCTTCAATCTGCAGTTGCAGAATCATTTGCTGCGGTATGAATGCTAAGATCTTACTCGGTCTGGTCGCCCGACTGGGCCTTTGTCGGCAAGTTGAATGAAAGCTTACTCGGCCTTCGACAGCCTTCGAAAGCATGCGACTCGTCGAGGTGAAAGTCCACGCTCACGTTACTGTATATCAAGCTGTGTTGTCGGTTTTGGGAACCCAAGTAGTCGGCAGGTCCGAAAGCGCCCGTCGCTTTTGTTCGGGATCAGGCGGGCACGGACTCTCATGTCACCAGGGTGTCGTCGTGAAGGTATCACAGTGGTTTGTCCCAGGCGACACAACTTTCCAGCTGTAGCCGGATCTGGAATCCACAACCTATCATCCGCACTTATCAAAGCGCGTAGTGCAAACATGAACAGAATTAGCTTAGGAATTTGCATAATTTAGGATTATGCTTGATGTCCTTCGAAGGTATAGAACTACATGAAATTGAATATTTTTAAGGACAATAGTTCCAATACGCCTTTGGGCAACATAGTTTCAGAATGGGCGCTGTATGACCAACGCAGTCGATGTGCCCTTAAGCCCAAATAACCAACCAACATAGTTTCAGAGTTGTAGGAACTGAAGCAGCCTTTTGCACTAGAAATCCCAGTATGTGAAATGCGTTCACTTTGTTGCATCGACGCCTTTCGAAGAGGCTGCAGCGTGAGATCAGCTCGCATCGAACACATTTCTTCCGCTGAAAGCAGAGGCCCCAGAGAATCGCGGAAACGGGTGCATTGGAATTTATCCCGTAGGTTCGGACGTGTTTGGAATTTGACGAAATAAACCCAAACACGGAAACGCGTAATACCGATGAGCTAAGCCACAGGTATTGACCGTGTATAGTCTATTAAGGCAGCTTATGTACCGTGATTAGTACCTGTGATTTTACAAGCATGTAATAGGTCTGTGTGTTCAAGTGCATTGTTTATCAGTGCCGTGAATTGGAGCGTTGCTATAGCTGAGTGTAGCGATGTCATGATGCTAAAGAACCGTAGCAATAATTCAGCAAAACTTCAGCGATAAAGGGATTTTAAGCGGCTGGCCATGCATCTTAGCTTAGGCATATTGACTGGCGTCTAGCCAGCATCACCAATGGGCTGAGACAGCAGCCCATCATAGCCGGCGAAATTTCTCACCAACAAAGAACTTGCCTCGCAGGCAGAGTTGTCAGTTGAAGTCTAGTTCACATCGGTCGCTTGTCAGCGTTTCCCTGGAGCTGAGTGTAGCAGAAACGCACGGCTTGAGTACGTCTAGCGTGGAGGTGTCATCTCGCTTTGCGACGCTCGACCAAAGCGCAGTGTGAACAGACGCCTTGGCTTGTAGCATTTCACGATCGATCGTTTTCCGACCGAAACACATCGGTTGGTAGATGAACTGAGTGTAATTCTTGGATGTTTACTCGGCCTAAGCGGAACGTTTTATTCCGTTTTCCATCCACTTAGTTGAAAAGAAGAATTCGATATCACAAAGATAGAACTGAAGATTGTGCAGCACAGCACTGAGCATTGTTAATAATATTGTCAGAATAACCTTCGACCTTTTACTCATTATAACTGAAAGATAAATTAGGACAAAATGAACTGTATATTTCGACGGCGTGTCTTTTTCAACAGTGACAGTTTGAGGGTGAAAAAAACAAGTACAAAATGACGTGGAGCGTGTCACAGCATGCACTCTACAAATTAACGATCTCACAGCCAGTGGAATCCGATTGACATGACCTGATTTTAATACATGATATGATATTATATGAATACACTTTATATGTTAGACATGGGTACTCTATGAAGAAACGGAAAACGCTTGTCACATCATATACCTACTCACTCCACTGCGCAGAATAATAGCCATCGGCTACGACAAACGCGATCTTAACTTGTAGCTATGTGTTTTGATGTGCTCTGTAGCCTGTGCTTCTGGTGTCTGTACATCGGTGTTTGGTGCTGAGGGTGTAGTGCGGTATGGGACCGGTGGACTCTGTTGTCACCGGTCCCATACCGCACTCACCCTCGGCACCAAACACCGATGTACAGACACCAGAAGCACAGGCTACAGAGCACATCAAAACACATAGCTACAAGTTAAGATCGCGTTTGTCGTAGCCGATGGCTATTATTCTGCGCAGTGGAGTGAGTAGGTATATTATGTGTGTATAAGTGTTTTCCGTTTCTTCATAGAGTACCCATGTCTAACATATAAGGTGTATTCATATAATATCATATCGTGTATTACAATCAGGTCATGTCGATCGGATTCCACTGGCTGTGAAATCGTTCATTTGTAGAGTGCATGCTGTGACACGCTCCACGTCATTTCGTACTTGTTTTCTCACTCTTAAACTGTCATTGTTGAAAAAACGCCGTCGAAATATACAGTTCATTCTGGCCTAATTTATCTTTCAGTTATAATGAGTAAATGGTCGAAGGTTATGCTGACAAGATTGAAATGGATAGTCGCACGAAAAATGTGTTTGAATGGAACTTGAAACCAAGACTAACAAAAAAGCAAAACAAGACCATAGTCAAACTAGAGCAAAGAAACACCAGCGAGCAGGGCGGCTGGCTTTCCACACCGCTCAGACGACTGCGGCGTGCCCTGACGAATACAAAGTGATACTTCTCATGTCATATTCTGAGTGCATTTTGCTATTGGAAATGCTATTTCCGGTGGCATGCAAGCCCCGGCCGACGACCGGCCTGCGGGATGAGGCCGACGCGCTTTGAGTGCCAGTTATCCGCGCTGGCTTGTCTGCACTGGTGTTGCTGGCTTCTCGCTCACAGAGTAGCACACACCTCTGGCTGCTCCCAAAAGGCATTGGCCGAGGTCAGGGTGCATGGCCTCACCTTCCGGAATCTCAGTCATGAACTCAAGGGGTTTAATCTAAAGTCATGTAAACAATCAACCTAAAACCCAAATCCCTGACGCTTCTCAGAACGTTTGCATGCTTTGCCCAAAGAATATTGTTGAACCAGTACCGGTCTGCATGTATGATTATGGATTTCCTGTAATTCAGGCCAGTGGTAGGTATATGACAACTGGTATTTTTCATACGTTTGTAAAATGGACTGCTATGCACCATTTCCAGAATGTTTGCGATAATGTGTTACAGTTTATGACAATACCCTCAATGGTGGCGTTCTGGAAAATGTCAGTCGGGTGCTGGAGACAGTCCTGATCTTCACGGTGGTACACTTTCGAAACGGCTGCGTCAAGCTGTACCCTCTCTGCAATCAATATAACACATGGTCGCAGATGTAAACTCCATCAGCGGCACTGATGTATTGTACTTATGCGACCATTTGTGATATTTGCTTTAGAGTGGAGTTAAATCAGATGCATTAAACTGGACATTGCTAATTGATGACCACAAACTCGATTGTATTTTGTCTTGCTGAATTATTTGCCCGTTGCCTATCTGACATTTGTCATCCTATATGATTACCTAGCCGACAAGCCGTGAAATAGCCGGGCAAACTGGAAGCATCTGCCCTTCGTGCGCCACTTGAAACAAAATTAATGATGAGCGATTTCACGGGGTCCAATGGGGACGGCCGGACACAATGGCCACTCTGCTCAAAGGAAAGTTGTGCGTGTCAGTAGGCTTTTAGCTTCTCTAATAATCAGACCGAGCTACGTCGTAGACACCGATAACCTCAGACCGAACATCGAACCGCTGGGCCGGCCGGCCCAGCGGTTCGATGTTGGTTAGTCATCAAGCCGGCTCCGAATGACCGGCGGCTGCCCGGCCGTTCCGCCAGCCGTCCCGCCAGCCGTCCCGCCAGCCGTCCCGCCAGCCGTCCCGCCAGCCGTCCCGCCAGCCGTCCCGCCAGCCGTCCCGCCAGCCGTCCCGCCAGCCGTCCCGCCAGCCGTCCCACCAGCCGTCCCGCCAGCCGTCCCGCCAGCCGTCCCACCAGCCGTCCCGCCAGCCGTCCCGCCAGCCGTCCCACCAGCCGTCCCGCCAGCCGTCCCGCCAGCCGTCCCGCCAGCCGTCCCACCAGCCGTCCCGCCAGCCGTCCCACCAGCCGTACCGCCAGCCGTCCCGCCAGCCGTCTCGCCAGCCGTCCCGCCAGCCGTCCCGCCAGCCGTCCCACCAGCCGTCCCGCCAGGAGCGGCATCCGGCCGCCGCCCTGTTGACCGCCGTTTGCGCGATCTCTGACCAGGTCGTTCGGATGGTCTGCTACGGCCGCGTCAACGACGGTGCGTGGGTCATTGTGTCGCGGCTGACGAGCCGAACGGCGGAAATCACTGCGGCGAAACTGGCCGTAATGTCCACGGCTGCACGCCCACAGCCCGGATAGTGCACCCGGACATCGTGTCGGGACAGAACTCCCAGACAGTGCACCCGGACAGTGCACCCGCACAGCAAACCCAGACAGCACACCCAGAGAGCACACCCAGACAGCATACCCAGACATCATACTCAGACAGCACACCCGGACAGCACAGCCAGACAACACACCCAGACAACACACACCGGGACAGCACACCCTGACAGCACACCCAGACAGCATACCCAGACAGCACACCCAGACAGCACACTCAGACAGTGCACCCGGACAGCAAACCCAGACAGCACACCCAGAGAGCACACCCAGACAGCACACCCAGACAGCACACACAGATAGCACACCCAGACAGCATACCCAGACATCATACTCAGACAGCACACCCGGACAGCACAGCCAGACAACACACCCAGACAACACACACCGGGACAGCACACCCAGACAGCACACCCAGACAGCACACCCAGACAGCACAGCCAGACAACACACCCAGACAACACACACCGGGACAGCACACCCAGACAGCACACCCAGACAGCACACCCAGACAGCATACCCAGACAACACACCCGGACAGCACACCCAGACAGCACACCCAGAGAGCACACCCAGACAACACACCCAGACAGCACACCCAGACAACACACCCAGACAGCACACCCAGACAACACACCCGGACAGCACACCCAGACAGCACACCCAGACAACACACCCAGACAACACACCCAGACAGCACACCCAGACAGCACACCCGGACAACACACCCAGACAACACACCCAGACAGCACACCCAGACAGCACACCCAGACAGCACACCCAGACAGCACACCCAGACAGCACACTCAGACAGCACACTCAGACAGCACACCCAGACAACACACCCAGACAGCACACCCAGACAACACACCCAGACAACACACCCAGACAGCACACCCAGACAGCACACCCAGACAACACACCCAGACAACACACCCAGACAGCACACCCAGACAGCACACCCAGACAACACACCCAGACAACACACCCAGACAGCATACCCAGACAGCACAGCCAGACAGCACACCCAGACAGCACACACAGATAGCACACACAGATAGCACACCCAAGCACCGCCAATCGATAGCATGCCGAAATCACTTACAACACACACATACCACACGCAACACGGCCAGACGGCAGCAACACGTCCAGATCCCAGGCAACATACCCAAGCCCCAGACAAAACGTCCAGACAGCATGCAGCACCTCAAGATTCCAGACAACACACCCAGACGACGCAGCTATGCAACACGACCAGCTTAGATTAGTCTAGTTTATCTAGAAAGTCGTCAACAATCAACCCCAAGAATAGGCGAAGTATGGCAGATAAAAGAGAAGACATTTACTTCATTGAGCACACGGTAAGGCGGTATACAACCCAAACTTCGATACTCAATCCTGCGGGGTGACTAGTACGTAGCTTGGTGAAAACGAAAGTTGGAAGCGGTTTATACTGAGAAGCTACACGAATTAGCCTGCATTTAAATTGTGCTACACCTACCCATTGCGAAGACAAATCGGCTGCTCTGCAAGCACCAATGAAAAACTAGATCCTGCGGTACAGCAATCACACACAGAGCGTGTCAGACAACCCGCTCAATGCAGCGAGGCAATACCGATCGCCATTTTTGGCAAACATGTCTGAGTCGCACAGCAAGTCAGCGCCGCGAGATTGCCTGCGAAAAAGCTCGCTCGCTTGCCGCCGTCGTGCAAAAATTGGGCAGCCCGGACCGTGTTAGCGCGGCCGTATTGTATCAGTGACAGGCAGCGATGTCGACTGTTTGTGCGGTCGGGAACGGACCGATGCAGTGGCGGCGATAAATCTGACGAACTAATATACCTGTTAAAGCACTGCGTCCAAACATCGTGTGGTGCTGGACCCGTCGTGGTGTGAGGCAAGCTACTCGGAGCTGTGCCAGTCGGTGTGTCAGGCTGGATACATTGACGATGCCGCGGAGCGTTCGGAGGTTGAGCTGTATCATATATTTACGTCGCACCGGTTCGATCCTGTTCGCATATCCGCCGGGTGTTCCCCCAAAACTATGTCGGGCAGGGTGCATACCCCAGTGCGTGCTTCGTTTCAGAGTGCACTTGTGTGCGTAACCTGATGCCAAGATAGCCGCCCTAGCGGAACAACCTGATCATCCAATTTCCTGGACGATTGCACGAGCATACCGAGCGCCTTGTTGTCCAGGCAACACACCCAGATATCACACCCAGGCACCACAGCTAGACATCACACCCAGACGGCACACCCAGACAACACACCCAGACAACACACCCAGACAACACACCCAGACAACACACCCAGACAACACACCCAGACAACATACCCAGACAACATACCCAGACAACATACCCAGACAACATACCCAGACAACATACCCAGACAACATACCCAGACAACATACCCAGACAACATACCCAGACAACATACCCAGACAACATACCCAGACAACATACCCAGACAACATACCCAGACAACATACCCAGACAGCACACCCAGACAACACACCCAGATAGCACAACCAGACAACACACCCAGACAACACACCCAGACAACACACCCAGACATCACACCCAGACAACAGAGCCAAAGGACGTAGCCAGAGAGCACAGCCATTCTGGATGGCTGGTCCAGCGCTGCTCACTCGTAAGTTGTGTACATTCGCGTCCACTGGTATCCATCGATGTTGTTGTCACCTGTCAAAGGTGTTTCTTAACACGGGGCATACAGTTTCTGATCCTGTTGTCGCACGGTGAATGTCAGGTTAGACTCTGCCACTAAAAAACGAACTGCCACGAAAAAAGCATGATCTCGGGTCAACCGTATCTTGCAACACATTTCCGTTGGATACTCTGGGCCTCGTGTAGCGTGTTAGCTGTGGGGGCATTAGCTCCCAGTAATTCTGAATGCAGCACACTGACGAATTGGGAGGATTTGTTTTCGAAGTGACTCAAACCCAAAATAAGGTCCAAAATATTTTATTGGCTGCCGCATCTTAGTTGAAATCCTGCCCAGTTGGTCTTCCAGCCAATACCTCTTAAACGAGGTCCCCATATCGTGGGGCCCAGGGGACTCCCAGGCTCTGGTTTAAATACTTTAGAGCATTGCCAAATTGAAAATCATCTGAGTTTAAACATAGCACATCGGTCATTATCACTGCCAGGCGACGTGACCTGTGTGGATCTGGTATCACCATGTTCCAGGTAAGACACGTCTCAGGGATCCATACAGCTCACGGTAAGCTACTAGCTGACCATTAGCTGACCATAACCATTAGTCTGACACCTGACCCCATCTAGTGGACGGCAGCAGCAGCGCAGATGCTTCAGCTGCTGATCGACTTTGATCCATTTGTCAAAGTCAAAGTTGGTTGCAGCATACGAACCGTGCCTGTATGACGTCATCCCCATCTAGGGGCTCTCAGTGGATTTCACCGCACTGGGAGTAACGTTTGCTAATTACGGTGTTTACACGGTCTCATATTTTGCCTGAAACGCAATGACGCTGAAGGCATTTCAAATCACCCGCGCTTTGATCCGAGGCTTGGAGTGCCTCCAGAGCATCTACGAGCAGGCAACTGTAATACCCATCCATTCTCATCCTATCCGCTCGCCTGTGTTGGCCCGTCGAGGAACGGAACAAATGCGTGCAGGTTCAGTTGAGACAGGCTTTGATAGCACAGCCTGCGATTTGTATGTCGCCATTTCTATCCACCAAGACTGGTCTACACAATGGTACCGAAGTCTTAGCAGCTGATGTCTGCCGCCTTCAACTTGCATGTAGAGAGAATGCGGCAATTATTTCAACATGTTGTGATGTCAGAACACACATTGTCATCGTCGAGACCCTCCTGTGTGCCAGTCGGGGTCAAATGTCAGGGTAGCATGGGCGTCCGATATCGAATCGTCTGTACAAGCAGTGCTGCCCTCAGAATACACTGATGTGTTATTAGTCTGTTTTTGGACGCCATGCTTTCGACAAATAATACCACCAAATGTGTGCTTATTTGTTCGGAGGCTTGATGTATGATGCGCCGAATCTGGCAGAATTGTCAAATGATGCTTTGGCAGGCGGTGGCGATATCAAGAGCTGCCAGCTTAGGTAGGGCTACGGGTCACCAACGTGTTGTGCCACCACAAGCTTAGGTAGGGCTACAGGTCACCAATGGCGAGAGCTGCCAGCGTAGGTAGGGCTATATGTCACCAATGTTTTAGGCCAAAAGCTGACACCGCCATCTATATTTACAAATGGCTTAGGTTTATGCCGATGAAGTTATCCATTAGCTTCTGTTATGCGACCATTGCGTGAGATGCCATCCCTCCTTGTTCTGCCAGGTGAACGAATTAGGAGCATTTATACTTGAGGAAGATCTGATGCGAATGATGGATCATGGATGTCATGGATATGATCATAGATCACAGTAGTAACAGACACACTGTAGCCGAATACCCTGGGGTCGGGGACGTAATGCTAACATCAACCGCTGCATGCATGCTACTAGAATGAGACGCCTGGGAAGTGTTTGCTTTTCAATCGGTTGGATACATATTCCGTACGGTCTGTGTAATATTTTATCATGAAATTCCTCTTCATGGTCGAGTATAGAGAACTCTCGCAGCCAATTATAACCTGTTGATGACTTGACGATCTGACCAATAACGGCTCGGTATGACCTGTTGATAACCTGACGGCCTGATCAATAGTAACTCGATATGACCTGTTGATGTTCGCCTGTTGCGCCTGTTCAACAAGACTCGATGTGAGCTGTTGATGACCTGACGACCTGACCAATAATGACTTGATGTGATCTGTTGGCGACCTGACGACCTGTTCAGCAATGACTCTATATTACCTGTTGATGACCTTATGACTTGACCAATAACTGCTCGATATGACCTGTTGATGACTTCACATGGCTCTGTATGACCTATTGACGACCTGACGACCCGGTCAATAACGGCTCGACATGGCCTGTTGCAGACACGCAGCCTGGAACGTGTTCATAATCCGGCGGCACCCCAAGGGCGGCTACATGAACCCCACGGCGGTGCAGCGTGGCCCGTTCTGCAACTACTACGTACACGAGGAGAACGACGAGGGCATCATGGTCGAAACGGATGTGCCAGTAAAAGAGGTTAGTGCCTGGAGCCTGCTCAGTGGCAGGATCGTGACCATTGGCGTGACAAGTTAGTGATGGCGTGATGTTTGGCGTGGCAAGTTCGCCGTGAAGTTCCTGCGCCACGTTTCAGCCGCGGCGTGGGATGTGACTGCTAGCTTTGCTTTTGTTGTTGTTAGTTCTAGATGGTTGTTCCAGTAGGTAGTCGGTTTTTAGGCTGCGTTCTTTGTCACGTTCCGTCCACGAATTCCGTGGACTCTGACGTCATGTGTCGTTCTTTGTCCATTTCTCACGAATTCCGCGCCCAGATTTCGTGGATTCTGCGGGGAACGCGCGGACCGAAAAGAGCTCTCCAGCCCCGTCCTGTGCGGTTTCTTCCAAGATGGCGACCCACATTGGAAGTAATGTGCGGGCCAAGGAAGGCATTGCATATTCGCTAGTAATGTTGTGGAGTGGATACGATTGGACTAGATTGTGCGAAGATGTCACTAATTAATGTCATGTTCCCACCGGCGAGGATTTTCCGTTGCAGCGTGGTCAAATTCTCAACTGTTGAGGTGAAACAGCAGTAAGCTAGACACTACCTTCAGAAACTTCTTTTTCTGATTATTTGCATCTCCACCCAGTAAACATGCCGATGTCGGCCCGCTGTCCGCATGTGTCGGGACGAGCTCGACATCTCGTAAACGGCATGCCGACATCGGGCCGCTCTCGGTCCGACATCGGCATACTGATCTGGAATATGCACATATGTCGGGTTGAATTCGGCATATCAATAGCGGCCAGCTGACGTCGGGCCGTTGTCAGACATCCCATTCCCCAGACGACAGCGGGCCCCTAGCATCCCGACAGCAGCCTGACAGCGGTCCCACGTTGGCTGGGTGTGGGCTGCATGCCGGCTTGGCGGACATTCCACTCATCAGCTGACAGCGGGCCACTGGCGCCCAGATATCGGAACGACGTCGGTCCGCTGTCGGCATGTTCACTGGGCAACGACCAATGTAAATTTCCTCCCTGTCCTTGACATGTCTGTCATAATCTGCCCTGGACATGTCTGACATTCATCTACCTAGAACACGAGCCATCTCAGAATGGTTTCGCATTTTTATCCTTTTTATTGTTGACACAATGAGCATTATTAAATTAGGCATCAGTGGCCAATAACAATAAGATCATAGGTGGGAGCTTTGTAGAATTACTGGTGTTGCCAACAAGTGATTCAACCACATTGCTTTAACGTAACAGCATGCAATGAATGCCAATCATAAAAATGAGTAGGAAGGTTTGCGAACAGCGACACAAATGGCTCACATAAATAATCCGGCGCGATATTTCACAGAACGTTCCGTGACTGCAGTCCATGAAATATGCAACGTCACATTCCCCGGAATCCGTGGAATGAAGGAGACAAAGAACGGCACCCTTAGTCCTTTTGGTCATGCAGTTAAACCGGTCTGATTACATCCGAGTGAGGAGAACCGGAGTGTATTATGCTTCTAGCTTTAATACGTGAAGCATTGCATGTATAACAGGCGCCGCTACGGCGCGTGCTGATATTATTTACGGGTACTTTGGCAGAACGACAGGTGCTTGAACATACGGCGTATTTTGATGTCATATTTGTGACTCGAGAAGGCAGAAGTGCACCCAGGAGTGATCGTTGGGCATCTGACGAGTATCTCATGCGCCGTCCTGTGAGCGATGCTCACTGCAGATTGCGAACTCGAGCCTGAACTTGGACACTTCCCGCGGCGCATAAACCATCCGTGACGGCTTCGGGGACAGAAGTTGCCCAGTCCCAAGACCGTGCTATCACTGCTACATGGGGCGTGCCCTGGTTCTGGCTGTCATTTTCCGACGTCGCAGTCGTTGGCGAACATTCACTACGGCCGCTCTTTGTACTGCAATCCAACACGGAATCACTTGGCATTTCTGGTAGCAGCCTAGTGTGTCTCATATATCAAACATCCAGGCCTCATGTATCATATAATGATACATGAGTATTCCTGGCTTAATCATCCTGGCTTAAATAGCCCAGTATTCCTGGCTTCATCATTGACCGGTGGCGTCAGGTGGGTGATTGCGTCCTGTGACACTTAGCACCTAACTCTTACTTTACAACTAACACGGCCAGTGGGAAGTGCAGTAATCACCAACTACAAGCATCGCAAATCCCCAAACGGAAGCGCTTTTGGCGACTTGGCCGGTCTGTGCACACGCGCGCGGCATCTCACGGTGACTGGCAGGCTATCTGTGGCCCACGCGGCATCTCACGGTGACTGGCAGGCTATCTGTGGCCCACGCGGCATCTCACGGTGACTGGCAGGCTATCTGTGGCCCACGCGGCATCTCACGGTGACTGGCAGGCTATCTGTGGCCCACGCGGCATCTCACGGTGACTGGCAGGCTATCTGTGGCCCACGCGGCATCTCACGGTGACTGGCAGGCTATCTGTGGCCCACGCGGCATCCCACGGTGACTGGCAGGCTATCTGTGGCCCACGCGGCATCTCACGGTGACTGGCACGCTATATGTGGCCCACGCGGCATCTCACGGTGACTGGCAGGCTATCTGTGGCCCACGCGGCATCCCACGGTGACTGGCAGGCTATATGTGGCCCACGCGGCATCTCACGGTGACTGGCAGGCTATCTGCGGCCACGTGCTGTGGCCCACGCGGAATCTCACGATGACTGGCAGGCTATCTGCGCCACGTGCTGTGGCCCTGTATGGCTGCCTACCGTCATCCACCAGCCCGGTGCCGTTCACCAAGCGATGCCAAAGGGCACCTGATGCTTTCGTCGGACTGGCGGCGCGGAGCCTCCGCCGGCGTCACCGGCTCACCGCCGCACGAGCGAGCTTTCGGCGCCGCGTGGCAGATGTCGCTGCGGGTGGCTCACGGCGTGGCGTGTCGTCCGACAGCCGTGTTCCGACAGCGTCGTAATGCGGCGCACCTCCGGCCCGCCGGACGGGGAGGCGGCCGGAGCTCCGCCAGTGGAGCGGTCTCGGGGCGGTCGTCTGGCCGTAGCTGGCGGTGCCATGAGTGATCTGATCCCGGCTCGCGGGCCACTTTTCCGCTCCAGCGACTCCACTGGGTGGCGATGATTGCGATATTCAGGAGGTGAATCACCATCGCCTGACCGTTCGATCATGGAATGACTCACCGCCGGCAGGCCCAGGCGGTACAATTTTAGGCTATGTAATTTTAGGCTGGGGTGGCTGTGGCATGACACGAAGCCAAACTATTATATTTGGGGTACATTTTCATTTCCATTCATCGGCCCAGAGGCACGAAATATCAAGTTCCACTTGCAGAGGCGTTATTTTATCGTAAGAACATACCCACCTACAGAGAGCTTAAGGTTAGCCGATCGATCAGACGCATCGGGCTAGCGAGTAGCGAGGCCAGACAGCAGTGCAAAGGAACGGAACACACCAATTCGAAGAACACAATTGTTTCAGATGCATGGCTCAGGCAGTCGGCTCATTTCCCATCATGGCCGCATATCGATATATATGTATATATATATATATATATATATATATATATATATATATATATATATATATATATATATATATATATATATATATATGTATGTATATATGCAAGCTAAGGTAGACACCATTTCCCGAATAATTTGACATATTTCGGTTGATAATGACGAATAACACTTACTTTTGTAGTCCATTATTTTCGTCCCCACTCGACCTTGATGTTTTGACCGCAGACAAAACCGAGATGCGAAAATGGTTTGTGCATGCGCGTATTTGCACAGTTTTCCATTTGTCGTTTCCACCCTTCCAATGACGGGTGGTGGCATGCACCAATCGAACGATACAGATCAGATACTGGTGACATGCGATTCTTCTTACATGAACTTCGAGCTGTCATTGGCACATGTCATCTTGTGCTTGCTGGTATGACAGCTTACATTTGCATAACTAGTTTAGTCTATAACAGCATTGCCCACGAATTTAAATATGTACTTGCCCGTACTTCGTCGTATCGATTCATCACTATCCAAATCTGGTTATAACTGCGCGGGAAGATGACGAGGAATCCCCTGCAGTTCGCCCAGATTTAAAGTGCAGTTAAAGTGAAGAAAAACTATTATGGAAATGGCTCGAGGAAACCGGCCTGCTGGCCTTCCTTCCGTGGATAACGTGTGAGTGAGTGAGTGAATGGGTGAGTGAGTGAGTGAGTGAGTGAATGGATGAGTGAGACGGAGAGGGAGAGAAGGATAAGGGCACGTGGGTGAATGCTTCATCTACAGAGGGAATGTTAACTAGGAAACATTGTCATCACCCGGGTGACACGAATTGGATGAAAACCATTGGGCAATTGAGATCGCCATTGAGCACAAGCCACGCCGACTCTGCTGTGATCTGGAGTGCGGATGAGTCTCGGGCCAGGTGTGGCTCTGGTATGCAAGCCTCGGGCCAGGTGTGGCTGTGGTATGCAAGCTTCGGGCCAGGTGTGGCTACAGTATGCCAGGGTGGCCAGGTGTGGCTGTGGTATGACATGGTGGCCAGGTGTGGCTATGGTATGCCAGGGTGGCCAGGTGTGGCTGTAGTATGCCAGGGTGGCCAGGTGTAGCTGTATATCCATTCATACACATCCATCCATTTGATCCTTGATCAATGTGAAGCGTAAAATATGACGGATGTGAGTGATGGGAGCAAGTGGTCAAGAATGCACGCGTATCAAGGATAAAATGACGACCAGTTTGACCCGGGACCGGCGGTAACAAAGACAACTAGAGAAACTGGGCCCAAATCCCACAGTAGTCGACTGACATATCTCAAAATGGTGTATGTATGTACAAGAAACCGGGCTTAGCCTACACGTGTTAAGTGTCAATGTGTCGGCCACGTGACGATACGATGTCGACGTGAGCCACGAAGCGGCGGCCGCGGATCTCCAGCTCCCCGTCCCTCATCACCACCCACTCGGCGACGGATCCAGGGGAGCGGGCGAAGGAATGCACCCTCTCCTTATGACCCGATAGGCGCTCCGATGGAGACGGGGCACCCTCCTGGTGGAAAAGACACCGCCTAACAGTTGCTCCCCTCTCCTCCACGAAGTCCTAGGTTAGGCGGTGCGCCCACGCCACCCTGAAGTCGTCTGATGACGTCACCCGCGTCATTACGGAGTCTGACGCCGACCACGCCTGCAGCCGACGGACCAATATCACCGCACCAACGCTCGGCATGTAAATTCGCTCCGCGGGCGGAGTCCGGCACGCGATGGGAGACGGTGCACGTTCGCTGTGTGGGCGGCAGCTACCAGCGCCACACAGGGCGTCCGGGGCGGCTCAGCAGGGTCTTTGTTCCTGCCTGCGTTTTATACGCCTGTGCTTCATCAATCACGTGCTGCTGAACCGTTTTTGTGTGTGCGAGGGGATGTCCTGAAATGGATAGGCGCCACGAAGTACGATACAATGAAATTACACTTCGTGATACCTGGGCGGGAAGATCATCCGATTCTGGGATATCGAATACTTAGGATTGGAAACTTTGGTGCAGTTGTATCTGTTTGAGGAGCCGTCGATGCAACCACTCGTCTCCTGGTCGTCTTCACAGGCCCGGTAACTTAGGTCTCACGAAACGCCAAACCCCCTGAGGATTGTCGCGGACTGTGGGGGAGTGGAGGGGGTGACAAAGTACTCCCGTCGGTGCCAGGCTGAACAGAATGTGGCAATGGACACAGGTGCTGCGATGGTTCAATCGGTGCCAGGCTGAACAGAATGTGGCAATGGACACGGGTGCTGCGGTGGTTCAATCGGTGCCAGGCTGAACAGAATGTGGCAATGGACACGGGTGCTGCGGTGGTTCAATCGGTGCCAGGCTGAACAGAATGTGGCAATGGACACAGGTGCTGCGATGGTTCAATCGGTGCCAGGTTCAACAGAATGTGGCAATGGACCGGGTGCTGCGATGGTTCAATCGGTGCCAGGCTGAACAGAATGTGGCAATGGACACGGGTGCTGCGGTGGTTCAATCGGTGCCAGGCTGAACAGAATGTGACAATGGACACGGGTGCTGCGATGGTTCAATCGGTGCCAGGCTGAACAGAATGTGGCAATGGACACGGGTGCTGCGGTGGTTCAATCGGTGCCAGGCTGAACAGAATGTGACAATGGACACGGGTGCTGCGGTGGTTCAATCGGTACCAGGCTGAACATAATGTGGCAATGGACACGGGTGCTGCGGTGGTTCAATCGGTGCCAGGCTGAACAGAATGTGACAATGGACACGGGTGCTGCGATGGTTCAGTAGGGCAGTGTGCTGTGACCATTTTCACGCACGAGGGTTTTCCCCGGGTGACACAGTATGCGGGAAGTTTATAAAGATGTGTGACTGCAGTGCAGATTTGAATGTCAGTACAGCTTCCTTGACGTCTGGTGTGTGCCAACCAGCATAATAGCCATCCTGAACCTAAACCGAGAGCGTGCCTATTGGTCCATAGCCGCCAAATGCGGTCACGTGACCGGTGACGCGTGACGCGTGGAGGCGGACGCGGACACGGACCATCACTCCCATGGGCATATTAAAGACGTCAAACGAATTAGGCGTTTCTTGTCCGTAAATTAATTACTCGGTCATTTATCGAGGCACGTCGGCCGTGCGAGATAATTTCGACTGGAGGAGTACGAAAGCATCCAGTCTGCAGCCGACATAATTATTCGCCGGCATATTTTGCCACCACCTTTTGACTGACGCACCCTCGCTCTCGTTGTTCACCCGGTTAATGGAACCGAAGAAAGTCTGCAACCAATTCCAGTGCCATTTTTTCTCTATTTCACACTAATCGCTCACCGTCACGCCTGCACGAGGGATGGAGGGAAGACAAAGGAGAGAGAGAGGGGAGAGAGAGAGACAGAGAGGGAGACAGAGACAGAGACAGGGATAACAAAGCCCACGCGAGCGCGTGAGAGTCGATGGGGCCGTCATAGAGCTCCGGACTGGCTTCCCGGCCGCCGCCGACGCAGCTCGGCGCGAATCCCGATGTTTCCGAATTCCGAAGCCTGGGGTGTAAGAGTCTACGTCCCCTGCCGACACATGGGCGCTGTATGACCAACGCAGCCGATGCGCCCGTAAGCCCAAATAACCAACCCCTGCCGACACAGCCATTGTTCATGTACTTCGATAGCGCATGGGCCGACATAGCACACCCGCGGTGAAGTGGTGTGTCGAACATCCCAGCGACACCATACAGAGCCAGTGTCTGGGCTTGTGCAGCAGCACTACATCCGGGTGGTCGGCGCCGGGTGACAAAGAACTTCACCGTTTTTCACCGACTTGGACGGCGTGCATTGGCAGCCCCAGCAGTGTCGGGCCGTACAGGGCGACACCGCCGGTGTCCAGTGACCAGTGTCGGGCCGTACAGGGCGACACCGCCGGTGTCCAGTGACCAGTGTCGGGCCGTACAGGGCGACACCGCCGGTGTCCAGTGACCAGTGTCGGGCCGTACAGGGCGACACCGCCGGTGTCCAGTGACCAGTGACCAGTGTCGGGCCGTACAGGGCGACACCGCCGGTGTCCAGTGACCAGTGTCGGGCCGTACAGGACGACACCGCCGGTGTCCAGTGACCAGTGTCGGGCCGTACAGGACGACACCGCCGGTGTCCAGTGATCAGTGTCGGGCCGTACAGGGCGACACCGCCGGTGTCCAGTGACCAGTGTCGGGCTGTACAGGGCGACACCGCCGGTGTCCAGTGACCAGTGACCAGTGTCGGGCCGTACAGGGCGACACCGCCGGTGTCCAGTGACCAGTGTCGGGCCGTACAGGGCGACACTGCCGGTGTCCAGTGACCAGTGTCGGGCCGTACAGGGCGACACCGCCGGTGTCCAGTGACCAGTGTGGGTCAGGGCGACGCCGTGTCCAGTGACAGTGTCGGTGGGTGACACCGCCGGTGTCCAGTGACCAGTGTCGGGCCGTACAGGGCGACACCGCCGGTGTCCAGTGACCAGTGTCGGGCCGTACGGCGACACCGCCGTGTCCAGTGACCAGTGTCGGGCTGTACAGGGCGACACCGCCGGTGTCCAGTGACCAGTGTCGGGCCGTACAGGGCGACACCGCCGGTGTCCAGTGACCAGTGTGGGTGTACAGGGTGACACCGCCGGTGTCCAGTGACCAGTGTCGGGCCGTACAGGGCGACACCGCCGGTGTCCAGTGACCAGTGTCGGGCCGTACAGGGCGACACCGCCGGTGTCCAGTGACCAGTGTCGGGCCGTACAGGGCGACACCGCCGGTGTCCAGTGACCAGTGTCGGGCCGTACAGGGCGACACCGCCGGTGTCCAGTGACCAGTGTCGGGCCGTACAGGGCGACACCGCCGGTGTCCAGTGACCAGTGTCGGGCCGTACAGGGCGACACCGCCGGTGTCCAGTGACCAGTGTCGGGCCGTACAGGGCGACACCGCCGGTGTCCAGTGCCCAGTGTCGGGCCGTACAGGGCGACACCGCCGGTGTCCAGTGACCAGTGTCGGGCCGTACAGGGCGACACCGCCGGTGTTCAGTGACCAGTGTCGGGCCGTACAGGGCGACACCGCCGGTGTCCAGTGACCAGTGTCGGGCCGTACAGGGCGACACCGCCGGTGTTCAGTGACCAGTGTCGGGCCGTACAGGGCGACACCGCCGGTGTCCAGTGACCAGTGTCGGGCCGTACAGGGCGACACCGCCGGTGTCCAGTGCCCAGTGTCGGGCGGCCCCAGAACGCGTCGTGTCTGCATGTCGAGATGGATGGCTTCCACCCTGCCGGCGCCGCGCCGCCACCTGCTCCTGTCGCCGCCGTTGTCGCCACTTCCCAGTGGAACCGCCGCCGACGGCGACTCGTCGCCAGTCGTCTTCGTCCTGAACGAACGACCCGCTAGGGATGACATGGCCCCTAGCCGCGACACGGCACCTAGGGATGACACCGCTCTTAGGGATGACACCGCCCCTAGCCGCGACACGGCACCTAGGGATGACACCGCCCCTATGGATGACACCGCTCTTAAAGATGACACCGACCCTAGCCGCTACAAGGCACCTAGGGATGACACCGTCCCTAGGGATGACACCGCCCCTAGGGATGACACCGCCCCTAGCCACGACACCGCCCCTAGCCGCGACACGACACCTGGGGATGACACCGCTCTTAGGGATGGCACCGCCCCTAGACGCTACACGGCAACTAGGGATGACACCGCCCCTATGGATGACACCGCTCCTAGCCGCGACACCGTCCCTAGGGGTTGCACCGCCCCTGGGGATGACACCGCCCCTAGCCGCGACACGGGCCGGGGCTGTGCGCTGTGCTGCCTTGCCTGCTCGGCCAGCGGCGGCTGGGATCGGTGCGGCGGTCTGAGCGGCGGTCTGAGCGGCGGTCTGAGCGGCGGTCTGAGCGGCGGTCTGAGCGGTGGTCTGAGCGGTGGTCTGAGCGGTGGTCTGAGCGGCGGTCTGAGCGGCGGTCTGAGCGGCCTAATTGGCGGTGTCGCCTGTCTCGACTGGACATTGAGCGGGACGGTTTGCCGATACGGCCGCACCAAACAAGGCCAACTAGCGACACAGAGCCGGACACTGGGCACATGCCGGCAGCGGGGCGGGCCGCGGGCATTGCTCCGTCATCGATCACAGAGAATATCGTGTGACAGGAGGTTTTTCCGCCATCGCCGAGCTGCGGACACGTTGAAATGCAGTTTTACTGGGAAGATAGGTGCGCCCAGTGCGCTATCTATTGAATATATTGTAAACAAATCGGCCGATTTCGACAGGCAATAACAATCACACGAACATCTCGAGGGCATTTTATTATTCTTCGATTGTGTGTTATGTCTCAAATCGGGTAACACGAAAATATTCGGAATATCTTTCGAATGTGAAATGTCCAGTTATTATTTGAACTAGCATGTTCAGGTTTGCTTTTCGCAGCCGTGAAAGTGTTTTTCTTTCAGTAACAATAATATGGTTGAAGCGACAGGTCATGTCCAGTGAAAAGCCTCGACAGCTTCACCAAATGCACAAATCCTCTCATATTAATGTAGGGAACTAATGGGCGCTATATGATCAACATGGTCGATGCGCCCTAAAGCCCAAATAACAAACAATGTAGGGAACTAATCAACGGATTTACATGATTCGCAACGTCGATAACCCTGATTTTGTGCGTCCATTGGATACCAAAAGCTGTCTTACATGAATTAAGGTCAAAGTAAAATTGAGCACGGCGAAGAAGCGCACTCTCACTCGAACTCAGCTGCCTTGCAATTGAATGGCCATGGCCGTGTTGCACGGTCCTGATGTGACAAAGCCCACCACGGTAACGTGGTGAGTGTTGACGCAGTATCGGTAAATTGGTCATGTTGCACGTTCCTGATGCTTCGACAACGTCAACGAGACGACAGCCAGACCATTGTGACGACAACGAGACGAGAGTAAGCCGGAATTAGACTTGGAAAGTGCTGAAATGACGCTGGCGTCTGCCATGCCTTCCGATGATTATTAGACGTCTACTTCTGCGTATCATGCAATAACGAATGCGCGTCTACGACGCGCCAGGCCAGCATTTATAAGACCGTGGGTGTGCAGACGGCAGGCAGTTTGGTCGGTTCGGTCGGTTCGGTCGGGTCGGGTCGGGTCGGGTCGGGTCGGGTCGGGTCGGTTCGGTTCGGTCGGTTCGGTCGGGGTTGCGTGCGTTCGGCGCCGTTTGGCGGCCATCCTCTCATCTGGTTGACAGGCTGGGCGGCGGCGCTTATTTGAGTGCGACTTCGCGGAGCCATTCAGCATTATTCCATGACAGAATCTCTGGGAATTCGCCGGCTGACATTTAAACAATGGTGAATTTAGGCCGCACGATGGGCATGGAACTCCTCTCGGAAGTCACCGAAGTCACGCGCTGGCACTGGAGGCTTCGCCGTCAGACAAAAGTGTCGGACCGATGATGGCGCTCATGGCAAGGGCAGGCGTATGGCGACAATTGTTCTGGCACATGGTGATTATTGCATGCATAGAGTTCTCCCGCTTTACGCTTCCTTGTATTGTACCGCGGTTCTTCGTTCGTTCATCACGGGAATACGATTTGAACAAATAGAGCATTCGCTTGCTTCATTTTCTGATACCAACTTCAATATTACCAGGAAGACTAAGGTGCTTCAGCACGATGAGTTTCCGAGAGAGAATGGCCGGATGGGTGATGGAGGAATGGCGAAATATCCTTCACCCATCGCATGCCTTCACCTGTTGGTGGGGGGGGGGTGGGGGGGGGGGGTGCCAAGCAAAACATATGACGTGGTGTTTCGATTTCACATGCGTGAGCAAAATTAAGTCGCGCATCGCATGGAGTTGAACTGAAGTCTGAGATCGGTCAGTAATGTTGCATGGTATGCTCATTCCAGGATCGGGGTCGGTCGTTGACCCGTATTTAAATGCCTGCCGATGTGTCGTGGTGCGACTACCGTGAATTTACACACAGCGCGTCAACACTCACCACGTTGCCGTGGCGAGCTTCAGCATAAGCTGTAGTTAGCTCATTGTGTGATCACAGCCGGCTAGTAGTGCTGTAGACCACCCAGCTGCTGAACACACGCGCTGGTAAGCAGATGGAATAAAAATCCCATCCTCAATTTTCGGCAATAGCTTGCCAGCAAGCGTGCCGCAGGGTTGTGTCCTTGCGCCACCTGTTGGCCTCCATTGCATCCACCGCATCGGTTGAAGTGTCAAATTTGAAGAGCTGCCGGTAACTTCGGCATCGCAGTCCGCCAAAGTCAAGAGGAAAGTGACGGTGCGTGGTCTGCGCGTGTGTATGAGGGGGGGGGGGGGGGGCAGCTCTCTCTAGTAGGTGGTGGTGCATGCTGCTTGGACAGCCATTGCTTTGTCTATTCAGAGCTTCCGGTATATACCTCTGGTATATACCCTAACTGCTCGTCAAGACACTGCTGAAGCCATTGGTGTCTGGAATCTAAATTTACAGGTGGGTGCTGAAGGCGCCCACAAAGCTTGTGCTGCGAGTTACACTACTGTGCGCATATTGACATATATGCGCCGTCAAGAAAACATAAATGTTACACACTGTTGAACATAAGCATCGCCAACCGCCACAACAACTGGTGATGCAATCGCATCGCATGTCCATATTTATACATTGCTTAGCCATGGACGAAGGACACGACGGAAAGTGTTTCATTTTGAGCAGTTTGTCCAATTTAATTTCACTTGACATCACAAGGACTGTGTGATAAATGAGACGGGTTAGACACGGGTCGTAAGTGTCCAACCCTCGACCTTGTTAGACACTTACGGCCTGAGGCAAATTTCACTAACATAAGCTGTGTAATCACACTGAATTTGGTGTGAATACACCTTTAGGCAATCTTGTTGAATTATATTTAATTTAATGCGATGTATTTAATTACTTATATTTAATTGTGTTTCATATTAAAGTCACCAACAGCTGACTGGCAGTCAGCTGACGGTGACTTAAATACTTTATTGATATAAAAAATGTGTGAGGGGTAATACTTAAAGATTCCCTAAAGGTGTATTCACACCAAATTCGGTGTGAATACACAGGTTGTGATGTTAGTGAAATTGGCATCTGACCTCCGTCATTGTCTTCTGACTTATATAAGTTCATGGTATGACTTACCTTCCCAAAAGCTTAGATGCAATATGCGGAATAGTGAATGCGCGTTGCACCGCAGCCGTCCTTAAAACAGCGCCGTTCAATTGATAAAGCTCGAGCGGCTTCGGCTATCTTGGCATTTGGTACTTGATGTGAGGCATGTATTATATCATCGTGGCCAAATACATGCTCAATTTGGTCCGGTGAAGACCGAGAGACGATACGGAGGTGGTCATAGAGGGTGGATATAGCGGCAGGACATCTCACCTCATCAGGGCGTTTCTTTTCGGGTGCTGCGTTTTTCAGTGTGCGTCTTAAGCGTTTCCCGGCTGGGGGTGCTATTTCCCTTTGATTGTCTAGCGATTTTCCTCAAAGCACTCTCGCTAGCAAGGGCGTCGCCACCGGGGGGGCAGGGGGGGCAGTCGCCCCCCCTGCCGTGAAACTGGGGGGCGCCGCCCCCCCCTGAAATTTGAGGAGGCCCCTATCCGCAAATGCACAGCAAAAAAAGGTGAGCAAGGAGGCCGACGGGACAGAATATCATGCTGTCAATGAGGCCTCAAGACTGACGAGGCCACCAGGAAATATAATCAGGTCTCTATAAGAGCGTAGAACAGAGATTGGGAGGAGGCCCCCAGGACGAAAAGGAGGCCCCATGACGAAAAGGAGGCCCCAAGACGTAGAACAGAGATTGGGAGGAGGCCTCCAGGACGAAAAGGAGGCCCCCCGGGACGAAAAGGAGGCCCCCAGGACGAAAAGGAGGCCCAAAGACGTAGAACAGAGATTGGGAGGAGGCCCCCAGGACGAAAAGGAGGCCCCCAGGACGAAAAGGAGACCACATGACGAAAAGGATGCACCCAAGGACGAAAAGGAGGCCCCAAGACGTAGAACAGAGATTGGGAGGATGCCCCCAGGACGAAAAGGAGACCCCAGGATGAAAAGGATGCACCCAAGAACGAAAAGGAGGCCCCAAGACGTAGAACAGAGATTGGGAGGAGGCCCCCAGGACGAAAAGGAGGCCCCCCGGGACGAAAAGGAGGCCCCAGGACGAAAAGGAAGGCACCAAGACGTAGAACAGAGATTGGGAGGAGGCCCCCAGGACGAAAAGGAGGCCCCCAGGACGAAAAGGAGGCACCCAGGACGAAAAGGAGGCTTCCAGGACAAAAAGGAGGCCCCCAGGACGAAAGACGCAGTCCATGCGTCCCTACACTCCAACAATCAACCAACCAACCCCAGGACGAAAAGGATGCACCAAAGGACGAAAAGGATGCCCCCAAGACGTAGAACAGAGATTTGGATGAGGTCCCCAGGACGAAAATGAGGCCCCCAGGACGAAAAGGAGCCCCCTAAGACGTAGAACAGAGATTGTGAGGTGGCCCCCACGACGAAAAGGAGGCCCCCAGGACGAAAAGGATGCCCCAGAACGCAAAGGAATCCCCCAAGACGTAGAACAGAGATTGGGATGAGGTCCCCAGGACGAAAAGGAGGCCCCCAGGACGAAAAGGAGGCCACCAGGACGAAAAGGAGGCCCCCAGGACGAAAAGGATGCCCCCAGGACGAAAAGGATGCCCCAGAACGCAAAGGAAGCCCCCAATACGTAGAACAGAGATTGGGAGGAGGCCCCCAGGACTAAAAGTAGGCCCCAGGACGAAAAGGAGGCACCTAGAACGAAAAGGATGCAGCCAAGGACGAAAAGGAGGCCCCTAAGACGTAGAACAGAGATAGGAAGGTAGCCCCCCAGGACGAAAAGGAGGCCCCAGGACGAGAAGGAGACCCCAGCACGAAAAGGAGGCCCTCAGGACGGAAAGAATGCCACCGAGACGGGCAAGAAGCCACCCAGGTTAGACGAAAAGGCTTCCGATGGGTGGCAGGATATTCTTAAGTTGGATATTCTTAAGTTGGAAAACGAGGCCCCCAAGACGGAAGAGGATGCCCCTGCAATATAAAATTAAGACCTGATAGGGGAGACTTCTCCGGACGCAATAGGGGCCCCAAGACGGATAAGAAGGTCTCCGCAGGAATGAGAGAAGGCCACCGAGACCAACCAGATGAGGCCCATATTTTGGAAGAGGAGGAACCTGGAAGAGAAAATCTAGGACTAGGACGCAAAAGCGCCCTGCTAAGAGGATAATGAGGCTCCAGACACAGATAAGGAGGCCCCCATGACGTGAGAGGAGGCCCCTAATTTGAAAAAGGAGTCACCTAGGAGAGGGTAGGAGTCCCCAGAAATCAAGAGAGTGTCAAAAGTGGCACGGAGGCAACCAGGATTGCAAAAGAGGATCCAACACCGGAAAGGAGGCCCCAGAATATGAGAGGAGGCCCTAAGACGGAAAAGGAAGCCATTGGATATGAGATGAGGTTTCGGAGACGCAAAAGCAGGCCCCAAACGGGTGAGGTTCCACCGAGATAGAAAATGATGATCCAGAGACGTGGCAGGAGGCACCTAATTCGGAAGAGAACGGCACAAGATTGGAAATGAGACCCCATGATGAACGAGGAGGCCCCTAAAATAGGAGAGAAAGGCCATTGGATACGAGAGATGGCTCCCAAGCGGAAAAGAAGGTTCAAAGACGGATAAGAAGGTCCCCGGGAAATAACAAGGCCACTAAGATAGGAAAGGTTGCCAGTAATTTGGCAGAGGAGGCGCCTGGGAGAGAAGAGGAGTCCACCAGAAGATAAGAGACTACCCCTAAGATGGGTAAAGATCGAATCCAGAGCGCAGAGCAGGAGAACGCAGAGCAGGAGGCCCCCAAGACGTGAGAGGAGGCCCCTAATTTGAAAAAAGAAGGCCTCTAGAAGAGAAATGAGGAACCTGCCGGACTCGAGAAGGAGTAGGTCTCCAGGACCAAATGAGGACCCGAAGACTGGAAAGAGTTCCCAGGGAATGAGAGGAGGCCCTTAGGATGGGAGTGATAGCAGGTATGCAAGGAGGTGAGGTTTCCAAAATTGAAGATCCCTCAAGACGGGTAAGGCTTTGCCAGGATAAAGGAGGAGGCACACTAGGCGTGGCAAGAGGCCCCTAATTTGGCAGAGAGTGCCCCTCGAAGATGAGAGGAAGCCCCATGCCATGTTAAAGGGGCCCCAGAATGCAAGAGGAGGCCCTCCAAGACGGGAGAGGAGGGTAGGACACACAAGGAGACATCGAAAACCGGTAAAAAGGCTCTAGGAAATGAGACGACGCGACAGGAGGCCTACAATTTGCAAGAAGAACCCCCTAAGAAGTAGTAAGAGTCGAGTCTGGGTATTTTAAAATCACGATATGGGTCCCAAAAGATCCGGCCGGGGCCCCCGCAAATTACGCTGAGCCTGGGGTACCAAAAATTCACGCCCGGACAACGAAAATCATGCCAGGGGCACAACAGGTCGTGCCGTGCCCCAACAGTCTCATTGGGACCAAAACAAATGAAGCCGGAGCAACGAAGAACAATCCGGACATGGATAATCACTCCGGGGGCCCAACAATGACGCCAAAAGCCTCCAAAACGCATTGGACCCCCAAAAAGTGTCGAGGCCGCTATAGTTCGCGCTAGGGATCCAAGAAAATAACGTCTGGGCCCAAAAGATCACATTGGACCCAAAAAAGTCGTGTCGCAGCCCTTGAAAATCACACTGGAGGCCCAGAAGGTCGCGCCGGGCCCCCAAAAGTTGCAGCTGCCCTCAAAATCAATTTTAACCGGAATGTCACTCTGGGACAAAAAAAAAACTCCTTCAGTGGCCGCAGTGCTATATCAAAGGGGCAAATGCCCCCTCTATCCTGAGAGGGATAAGCTCCCAAGAATCATGTCGGGGCCTCAAAAATCGCGCTGGTGCCACCAAAATTCGCGTCGGTCCACCAAAATTCGCGTATGGGTCTCCAAATAAATACGGCGAGCCCCGGAAAACTCGCTCCGAGGCCCGAAAAATTGCGACAGGAACCGCCAAAATCGCGTTGGGGCCACAGCTAAATACAACGCATCGCACAAACTCGAACCGGGCACCCCAAATATCGCGCTCGGGACCCACAATTCCCATCGGTAGTCCAGTCGAGGCTCTAACAAAATTGCCCTCTAAGGCCACACGTAAGCACAGTGTGCCCACAAACACAAACACAAATCAAGCTGGAGCCCTCCAAAATAAGGATGGATTCCAACAACTAAATGCCCAGGTAAAAAAATGTCTCTGGAGCACCGAACATATTATCAGATGCCTTCACAAATTGCGTACGGCACCGAAAAACAAACCGGATCTCGAACAATCGGGGTGGGATACAAAAACATGGCGCCAAGGGCTCGAGAAATCAGGCCGGGATTCGGACTTTAAAAAAAAATCCGAAAAGTTTCACAAAATCATATTGAGCCCAGAAAACTGGGGTTGGGTCTCCGGAACCACGCGCCTGGGTGCGATAAGCCACTCTGGGACCTAGAAACATCGTACCGAAGCCCCAAAATTGTACTTGGGCCCCACAAGTGTGCGTCAGAAGCCCAAAATAAACACATCGGGACCCTAAGAGCACAACGGGGGCCGAAAATACAACTGACCCTCCAAAGCGCACAGTCTCACAAAAAGCGACAGGGCCTTAACACATGCGTTGCAGCCATAAATATACATACCGGGAGGTCAACAAACCCTAAAACGAGCAGGGGGTTCGAAAATGCTTTAGGCCCCTAACAAAAATGGATTGGAGCCATAATACACAATCATAGACCAAGAAAGACGCAACGAGTCCAAAAAAGAACGCCAAGGCTTGGCCTCGGTTCGGTATCCAATCTGGGAGGATAGCAGCAAAGATATGAATTGCATCAAAGCTCAGCGGAAACCGCATTTCATAACTACCACAAAATGTGGGAAGTAGGAAACTAATGATCGAATTTAATCAATCGACTTTTCGAAGCGAACGCCCATGCGAATCATTCCATCACGCCAAATATGGCGCAAGTCTATCATGTGGCAGCAATTAGCAAAACGCAGAAGGCCTAGCAGAAACCATAGCATCGCACGAAGTGTGGCGAATGCACCGAATACGAAAAATGGGTGTGCACTGACGTTGCCGTCGTGGCGACCGGGTGGTATGAACTGGAATGCCTGAAATTGTAAAATTTTGTATTTTAAAGTGGTGGGTAATACATTTTACTTTGAAGTTATGGGCCTAATACATCTTCTAAACCCTGCTCGTTTTAGGGCCTTGTTGTGTTTTTTTGTGCACCGAGTATTTTTTACGTGTCTAGGCGTTTTCGAAAATCCCGATGTGTTTATCTAGCTCCCGGTCGTTTTGTACGTTTTGGAACCATGTTGCCTTTTGTGGCCCCAGCCTCTTTTCCAGGCCCTTGTGCGTTCTCATGGCCCCTGTGCGCCTTGCGAGCTTGCAGTGTATTTTTCTTAGAGCTCCCGGTATGTTTATTTAGGGCTGCAACGCATGTTTTAAGGCCCTATCGCTTTTTGGCAGACTCTGTGCGCTTTGGAGGGCTAGTTGTACTTTCTGGCACCGTTGTACTCTCAGGGTCCCGCTGTGTATATTTGGGGCTTCTGACGCTCATTTGTGGGGCCCCAGTATGATTTTGGGGCTTCGGTGCGATTTTGTCTGGATCCCAGCGCGACTTATCGCGCCCAGGCGCGTGGTTCCGGAGACCCAATGCCAGCTTTCTGGGCTCAACGCGATTTGTGTGGATCTTTTCTAGGTTTTTTTTTAAAGTCCGGATCCCGGCCTGATTTTCGAACCTCTGACGCCATGTTTTTGTATCCCACCTCGATTTTTCGAGATCCGGTATGCTTTTCGGTGTCATACGCAATTTTAGAAGGCATCTGGAAAAAAATATTCGGTGCAACAGAGCCATTTTTGCTGACCCGGACATTTATTTGTTGGAATCTCTCCTTTTTTGGAGGGCTCCAGCTTGATTTTTTGGGATACCGATCCGGGTTTGTGGTATACGTGTAATTTCAGCAGTGTGAGGAACTTATCAAGGGATACCAAAAGAAAACCTTAGAACTGAGTGGTGGAGTTAGGGTTGAAATCCGATCAATCAGAAACCATAGTGGTAGATTAGGCCCCTCCACAGGACAATTTAGTTGATGACTAATTATATTATGTCGAAATGTACCCTTTGACAAAATAGCGGTCGAAATCCAAGGACTTTTTAATGGTCGTAGGTGCCCCCCCCCCCTCTCCCTGCAAATCCGTTTGCCCCCTCCCGCTTGACGCAAATATAGGCACTCCACTGGTCCCTCAATTATTTTCCGAAACATACGCCCATGGGGAAAAGCCAACATTGAGGGGACAAATTACCCCTCATAAGCATACAATACAACATCCATGCCCCATATGAAATGGAATGAGTGATGTTTTTAAATGCATTTTCTTCCAAAAAAAAACTTCTTTTCTGTTATTACAGCCTGCATGATTAGAGCTTCCCAGCTTCCATACCTTCTCAACGTCATTTACAAAACGGTACAGCACAGCGAAAACGATGGGCGTGACGGCGTGGAATTTGAAGGCTTGGATTATGTATGTACTGACATTGTTGCATTGTTGCATTGTCATTTATGCATTGGTGTTCAATGCTTGTTCTTGCCGTGAATTTATTCGCTGAGGATATATTTTAGCTCGTGTGACAGTTGCCTTGCAGCCAGCACCAAATGTTATAAAAATAAACAAATTCCTAAGATTACGCTAAAAAAAACCAATGCAATCCACTTCTCGTTGTCACCTTTACGAAATTGTCGTCCTTGGACTGAGAAATGGTCGTTCAAGCTTTGCTTATGACATCAAGCTGGTGGGAATAAATAACAGTAGTGATGAATCTAGCTATATTCAGTCAGACTTGGAGGACTTAAAAGTGGGTTGATCAATGGGAGATATCTGTAAGATATGCTTAGCACCAGCCCCGCCAGCTCGCTGCAATCTAGAGGCCAGCGGGAAGATTCGAGAAAGCATTCAGACGATGGTTTGTTTTGGCACTTATGTATTTATCCAAATATTACTTATTTATACCCTGGTATGGCCCAGTTTTCAGCGAAAATGATTAGTGCTATTACGTTTTGAGTAAATGATGCACCATGCCAAGAACAAACAAAAGCCAATATGAAATCATGTTCCCCATCCTCGAACCATAGTATAAGAGCCTAAAAACAATATGAGACCCTAACACAATGGAGGCCCCCTTTCGGGGAACAGGAGGCCCCTTCCGACCTTGCCCCCCTCCCTGGGAGAATTTCGTGGCGACGCCACTGGTACAAGTTGAAGGTAAGTTCAAATTTTCAAATCGAGCATAGGAACACCAATCACATTCTAAATGGACTCCGCATACAGGTATCCTGCTTTAGTCATTTTACTTCCTGTATGTTTAAACTATGATGACCCCACAGGTAAGGATGTATTTGGCAGCCGATATTTCGATTTCACAACGACTTTTGCTGATGTTGTGGGGTGTTCCTCGTTTAATGTATTTAAAAGTAGGGTGGACAATTTTTTTAGACAGGGAAATCTTCTTTTTGAGTTCTAATTTGTGATGGATGGGGTGATATTTATATTAAGTAAGTGTGCACAGCACAGACCGCTACAAGCAGCCATGGATGCAGTTTGAAAATTATTGATAAGGCATTTAATCCACATGTGTTAAGAGAGATCAGGGGAATAGGGCTGGATAGCTAGGGTAGACAGGCATTGATAGGTGTGTGGAATATTTGAGGACTGGTTTCTTCAGTATGTGGGATGGTTGGGGAGGGTCTTTTTACCAGGCTTATGGTATCTTTCATTTACAGACTTAACTGGATGGGCCCTTGGGTCTCTTATTAAGTCTAAACGCTTTATAACTGTATATATGGTGTACCTAACAGTGGACTCAGCACCTTCCTTCGGGATGTGATACTGATGAGACTGTCTATGGTAACACAATGGGTATGATGGGAGGAGTTTGTAATTGTTGAGTGTGTTATGCAATAGCAAGTGAATGGTGCTAGATAGGCTGGGATATATAGCTTCCTTGGAACTTGAGATAAGGGATTGATTGGGGTGAGAGTATGTACATTTCTAGTACCTTTTCTAGTCAGGCTTAACCCAGATGGGCCCCTGTGGCTCTTATTAAGCCTTAACACTTTATGACTTTATGACTTTTCCACAACTAAGCGGTCATCATGTTTAAACTATGATGACCTCACAGGTAAGGATGTCTTTGGTAGCTGATATTTCGATTTTACAACGACCCTTCCACTCCTAAGCGGCCATCACGCATTAATAAAATGAATCATATGAATATGACCAGGTGAACCTGGTTGAGGTGACACGATTATAAAATGACCTCTGGTGTGCCAACTGCACCTGCATTGACCTGTCCGTATACGTTGGTCTGGGTGTACGGCATGACAACCAGCAACCGTTTAAGACGTTAAAAATAGGGCCCACTGAAGACTTTATGATGCAATTAGGGCATAACCTAAGATGACCTTGAGATCAAATTTCTTTCACAAGGTACCCAAGGTGTTCATTTAAAGGTACTAAAAGTCCCAAACTGTTGCCTCATTTGGTTTGACTCTTATCGCCGTAAACCTCAGGTGTGGGGGCAACAAATTCCCCACGGCCCGATTGACTCGTGGGTTATTAACATAATTTACCCGGCGACTGCCCTCCCCCGCAGTACATGTGAAGTTCAATGTGTATGCACACACTTCCCTACTCAGTTCTACGCCTGCAGCTGGCTGCTATGGCTGGTGCCTGATAAACGTCCAGCGCCGGATTCATTATCCCGATCCCGTCCAGCGCCGGGTTCATTATCCCGATCCATCAGGCGCAGCGGTGTCGGCATGTCCATTGCCAGTGCTGTCACCGTGGTTGCTGATGGCTTGGCCGGATACAATGGTATGCCCGCCAGCCAACGCACCCCAGCAAAGTCATGGTTAACTGTGTTGTGCCGCCGGGTGGTGGTTACTGCCGCCCGGGGTTTTGCCTCGTCTGATCGTCGGGCATTGAGCGGCCTTTGTGAGGTACAAATCCGCCACGGGACAGAATGGCAGCGTCTGTTCTGATATATGTGGCGGCGCTTTCAAGGTGGACGTTGACGCTCAATGCGGTCATTCTAGCAGGCCATTAAGGCTGGCTGAAAGACACCCATTAGGAGAATGCAGTGTTTTGCCTGATTGCATTTGGGCACGTGCCTTTTACATCTGCGTACGGGTGAGTTAGTAGCCGTTTTGACATTCCACCGCGCCAGTGGCGTAGCCAGGATTTCGTCCTGGGGAGGGGGATGAAGAGGTCCCCCTACCTACCTAGCGAACCCCCCACTCTTCCGAAACTCCTAGGATTACGGTCACTTTATATTCGAAGTACCCCTGTATTGATATATATATATATATATATATATATATATATATATATATATATATATATATATATATATATATATCAATATAAGGGTCCTTCGAATATAAATTGACCTGCGCTTGGTAGAGCTACGTCGAATGACGCCCATTTGATAGAAATTTGAGTGAAGTAACCGAACGCGAGGCCATCGAATAACTCAAGCTAACCTTACTTTGAGGTTTGACCTTGACATATCTCAGTATGAAGTGTTCATCGAGCGTTCACCAAGAACTGTCGCTTGATGCAAGATTTGGCAGGTTTGGGCGAAAAATAAAAAATGCGAGTCGACCGAAGAAACCGATTTGCGTTGGATTGGAACTTGACCGTTAAAATGGTCATGTGAGACCATTTACCTATATATATTAGCTAGATATACGTCCAGACTTTTCACAAAATATCCCATGACGGCGCCGCACAGGGGCATCGCTCGGGCCTTCCCGGTGTTTCACGCCTTGGAGGCTCCATCTTGGTTTGCGTGTCGGACAGTTAGAGGCGAAAAATGGCAAAATCGTGCTGTGCATGGGGTTGTTCCAAGCGTCTTGGTCACCAAGGCGATAATGGGAACCAGATTTCGCTCCATCTGTAGGTGTTTTATTGCTAAATTTCTCATAAATATGAGGGTACCTACAACAACAACCCCAAGGCCGAACAGCTGCGCCAAGCCATGCGACGTCTCACCCTGCACAACTTAAATTCACCACCAGCCACAGGGAACTGCGAGCACAGGACGGCAACGACCTCGGTCTGCTGGACATTCGGCGTGCAACGCGTCAACGTGGTCAGGAGGGCGAAGGCAAGCCGATGCCAGCAGTCGTACAGCATGCCCTGGAGATGGGAGGTATCTGCTCTGCATTCGTGGAGTCGGGTACATCGCTGGGTATGTGTGCCGTAAACTGGTGGAGGAGCGTGGTGTGAAATGTACCGCGTGCGTTGGAGCAGTGCTGTGCAATAAAAAGGACCGTCCACCGCTTGAAGTCATGCATCTGATGAACTTGCGGGACAACGGAGGCCTCGTCGTCACTTCAGCGTCCACGTACCGTGCTGTCATGTCGGCTGAGCGACACTTCACCGCACTAAAGAACTGCGGTGATATCGCTCAACGCTCTGATCTGGTACTGGACATATGCATATGTAGATATCCCAAAGCAAGACTGGAGATCTCTCACCGAGCCAGGGGTCCAGGTCCTTATTTTCAGACTTATCAGAGAAAATGACAACATTACCAGAGTACCAAACTGGGTGTCACTTTGTGCACGCTAACGGGGCCACTGGCCCCTTCGCTCATTGATTTCGTCACCTCACTAATGTATTTGCCCCCACCCCAAGCAGAATATGTATGGATATGGATTGTGGCTTTACGACGCACTCAGCAGCTGAGGCCATATGGCGTCACCTGCCTCTCACCCTGGCAGGAAGGGTGGGCATCGCGGAGAATATCACCCAGTACCTCCGGCATGCCAGAGGCTCAGCTTAACCACTGAGCTACCGACGCCCCCCAAGCATGCTTTTTGCTTTTATTATGTTAGGCACTTCGGCCTGCTCAGGCCATTTCGTGCCGTGAATAGAAATAGAGAGAGATAAAAAATATTATGTTCTAAAAGTCAATTTACAAGTCCTGAAGTCAGTTGGTTTTTCGGAGAAAAATGAAAAGGAGATTGACGAGAAAAGGGTGTATATCCCCTAATAGTGTAGGCAGAGAAAAGGGGATGTTGTGTATACGGCAGTAGTTGGTAAATGTTTTTCGATGTTCATGGCATTGTTGACAGTGTAGGAGAATATGTGAAACGGTAAGATGAGTGTTGCATGATGGGCATGAAGGTCGTGGTGAAGCAGTGTAAATATATCGATGGGTGAGAAAAGTGTGACCTATGCGGAGCCGTGATATAACTTTTTCTTCTTGTCTGTTTTTTTATATGATGTGGTCCAGTTTTCGATGACAGGTTTGATGAGACGTAATTGTGTGTAGTTTGTGGTTTCAGTCCATTGGTGGTTCCAGAAATGTCGAATGTTCTGTCGTATTGTTGATTTGATGGCGTCAAAATGTAGTGGGATTTCTGTGATGTGTGGTAATTGTAATGATTGTTTGGCGAAATGATCTGCTTCCTCGTTTCCTGGGATGCCACAGTGACTGGGCACCCACAGGAAACGGACCTTCATGCCCATCAGATGAAGTGTTTCAAGTGTGTCATAAATGGAAATATGGCAATGGTGCGAAAAGAAAAGTGAAGAAAGAGATTGAAGAACAGATTTTGAGTCGGAACAAATGACGAAATGGCGCATGGGGTGACAAATTGAACGGTTGCGGACATAGCGAAGGGCAGTGAGAATGGCGTGCAATTCGGCGATGAAAATGGAGGTCCCGTTTGGCAGGCGATGTTGTTTTGTGTATGTACCGGAAACAATGGCATTTCCTGTGTAATTTGCGTCTTTGGATCCGTCGGTGAAAACAAAAGGAACATGGCGATAACGAGAACGAAACTGGTGGAATTTTTGTTTGGCGCATTCTGGACAAAGCTGTAATTTTGGAGTGGTGGTGAGATAGAAAATATGTCTTTCGGTCATCTGCCACGGTGGTGTAGTTGGTGGAGAAAGAGCAGTAATATGTGGAATGTTGTATTGGAGTTGTGTAGAAAATGTTTTAATGCGTAAAGCTATGGTAAGCCCGGTTCGCTTTTCGGCGGGACCTAAATATTGCCGTGAATTTATTCGCTGAGGATATATTTTAGCTCGTGTGACAGTTGCCTTGCAGCCAGCACCAAATGTTATGAAAATAAACAAATTCCTAAGAGGACGCTAAAAAAACCAATGCAATCCACTTCTCGTTGTCACCTTTACGAAATTGTCGTCCTTGGACTGAGAAGTGGTCGTTCAAGCTTTGCTTACGACATCAAGCTGGTGGGAATAAATAACAGTAGTGATGAATCTAGCTATATTCAGTTAGACTTGGAGGACTTAAAAGTGGGTTGATCAATGGGAGATATCTGTAAGATATGCTTAGCACCAGCCCCGCCAGCTCGCTGCAATCTAGAGGCCAGCGGGAAGATTCGAGAAAGCATTCAGAAGATGGTTTGTTTTGGCACTTATGTATTTATCCAAATATTACTTATTTATACCCTGGTATGGCCCAGTTTTCAGCGAAAATGATTAGTGCTATTACGTTTTGAGTAAATGATGCACCATGCCAAGAACAAACAAAAACCAATATGAAATCATGTTCCCCATCCTCGAACCATAGTATAAGAGCCTAAAAACAATATGAGACCCTAACACAATGGAGGCCCCCTTTCGGGGAACAGGAGGCCCCCTTTCGACCTTGCCCCCCCTGGAAGAATTTTGTGGCGACGCCACTGCTCGCTAGTACTCTGAAACTGACAGTGCTCTCAAGCGAATGTGTGACGTTTGTCGTCACGAAATGCCAGCCTGCAGGTCATCCTGGGACACGCGGCGGTGACTTAATCAAGCCATATCATTTCACTGTGCTGCTTTATATTTGGCAGCATTATTCCAAAACTCACTGTCATTTCATGATTTTCCAAACAGACAACTCGGCGGTTAAACGTGTTTCCGTCAATGCAGTTCAGTATCGTAAAATGACTGCTTTTGGAATCTGATTTTGAAATTCCATTTCACATATAATCCCCCAGATACCCCCCTCAATCTCAACTTAAAGAATCTTGCTCAGTCTAACCATCATGTTTCTTTTCTGTCGCCAGTCCTATCAACTAGAGATCTCAGGCAAGTGACGTAATCTCCCCATTCTCGTCTCTCGAGGACGCATCTTGCTCGGGATTCCTCTGATGTATGTGTACACGACTTGAAGGCAACAACAAGCCCGATAGTAGGCGGCGATGGAGTGTGTGCTGCGTCAGCGGCCATCCAAAATGACTGGTGGTCCGACCCACGACAAGGCCCACGCCAGTCGCTGCACCCAATTCGCCAACGGTGGCCGCGCTGTGATCCGAGCTATCCTGATATTTGACAATCGCCGGGTGGGTGTCTCCGTCTCCGATTTGATTCTCAAGCATTCCACAAATTGGATGGAGGGAAGCTGAAAACGTGTCGCCGCTCTAGGACTGATTGCAAAAAGAATGTCAAAAAGCACTGTGGTCTCTTTGATCATTGTTTTTTTTATTGAGGAGCCATGCCTCACAAGATATTGCAATGCCTTTAAAAAATGTTAAGCATGTGTTCCCGTAGCTTTAAACAGGTTTCGGAGTAGTCAAATTATATCAGATGTATGAAACACCATGTCATTTTTATTTGCAAATCTGTTGAAACTGGCATTCATGGTGCTGCAAAACCGATCGTTCTGCTAGCATCGTCCGTGCTGCGAGTGACTTCGTAATCGTCGTTCCTGTCAAATACCGACGTGACGCGTGACTTTCAGCTCTTGGAGTCGTGCAGACGGTGGAAGCCCTGGCTGGGGTTGCGGTGGCTCGTGTCACATGCAGGGGCTGAGGCCCGGGTCATGTCAGCTCGCATGTCGGCTGCACCTGGGAATCGCTCAGAGTTCAGAACAGCACACCAAAGGGCGCTGGTTGAAGATGAATACCTGCTCGGTGAATTTAATATGATTGCGGATGAGGATGTGGAGCAGACCGGACACTGGCGGGAATACGGAGACACACTAGCTCGACCGCATTCTGGATATTGGGTGTGAGCTAAAAGGGATATTGGAGTATTGGGGAACGTGAGGGATGCAGGTGATTTCCTGCCGTCCAAGGCACCAGTCCAGTTGAGCATCGGGCTCAACTGGAAGAAAAGGATGCTGAGGCATCCACCGCTTGAACCATGGATGTATTATCGACGGATGCCATAATGGCCTCTCCTCGTGGTTAAGGATCCCTCATCCCAGAATTTTTTTAATATCGTTTATTTGTTCCCGCACATTTCTGGGCAACTGTATGTGTTCCAATGCGTCTGCCTATTTTCCGAGAAAAGTGAAATGTTTTCCACGAAGCAGATCGGATTTGTTCGCCTCAGTTTCGACGTCAAGAATAACAGAATAACAATATATAATAAAGAATAATGAAAAATATAAGATAGTCAAATAATATAGTCAAATATATAGTCAAATAATATAATTAAATGTATAATCAAATAATATGATCAAAAATAATAACCAAGAATAACCGAACCGCGACCGCCAGCCGGGCGTGACATCCAATGCCGTCAACGCTTTGGATGGCTCAAGAATACCGGCGAAGACGCAGTCGAGCAGCCGACAGGCCGCCAGGATGACTGGCTGAGTGGCCAAATATTTACCACCAGCCACTGTGGACAGTTATCAAATTGACGATTCAATATTTTGGTGGGGGAAGAGACAATGTTACAAATTTGGTCGGAGATCGTCCATGTGATGAATACATTGTCCTTTCAGCATTCTCGTTTTGGATGAGTTACTTATATCATAAAACAGGATGTAATTACATACACTGTGTCGAATCACACATTATTTATTTATTTTTGTTTTAGTTTAAGGGCGCTTCGACCAAAAAGGCTCACATGATCTAATTTTCCGAATTGAACTTCCGATGTCAAAAAACTCATCCGCATAAATGCAGCGACAAAACTAGGCACTTGGGCGTTGCCCGCATCGACATTCTATGGTGAGGTTCCGTGGGATTTTAGACCTTCATATGTCCTCTTCGCACAGGCTTGTACCTTCCATTCAAACAGAGGCGGCTTCTTGCGCAACGCATTTAATATTTTCATTCTCTGAAGTTTGTTCTCTCTGGACAAGTGCTGTCGACACAGGGCAAGCCTTTTTGAAGCAGTTTCTGACCGTTTTACTGGAGGTTCTGCCTTTAATAACTCACGTTCACCGGAATGAACTTCGGCGAAGAGTCCACCACGATGACCACGTCCCAGATATGAGAACCATTGCCCCTGAACACAGCACGAGGTGGTGAAGCGCTGTTGTGGGGAATAATGGTCATCACGTGTACCAGACACTCGAAAGGGGACTTATCTCAATGTCCAACGTTTGTATTATGTCACTCAGTTGGCTAGTATTTTACATTTATGGTTAAAGGGTAAACAACGAAACCAGGCTGTGCTGCATGTTGACTGCATGGATGTAATTGGGAAGTAACTAGACGCATGCTAAGGTTCGTGAACCTTATATCTCTGTTTCGCGAGCAAACCTTCCGCTCATCGGGTTTTCTATCCGAAATAATAATTATGCTCCCTAATATAGAAGCGGCTTTTCATTGCACGGCCCATTTACTGCCGCCGAGACGTTTAATTTCCTCTCCATATTAAGGCTGGCCGCAGCCGCCGTGGCGTGATCCCCTGCGAGAGCTGGGTTTGCGGCGGTGCCATACGCTTGCAGTGTCTCAGACGGCTGACGGCCATTCGCAGCAGCAGCTCACGCTATTCGCGGCAGTAACTCACGACCATTCACAGCGGTAGCCCTCAACTATTCGCAGAGATAGCTTGCGACCATGCACGGCGACGGTCAGCCTATTTATATATATATATATAATATATATATATATATATATATATATATATATATAGATATAGATATAATATACATATGTATCGCGATATTCTCGGAACTAGTCGTCATTCGCTGCTATTGAGGACCAGCACACAGACAGGAACGGCGGGCTGCAGATTATGCTTCTTCAAATGATGAATGAAGTCGCCTGCACCTGCCAGCCACGTTTGATACTCGTTTGGTTGGTTGTTGGTTTTACGACACGTCGACTGTTGAGTCATATAGCGTCGCCAATCTCTCACGCCGATTGGTCGCGGGCGAAGAGTAGCGACAGGTGAGACTCGAACCCACAATCTTTCGATTGTGAGACGAGCATCTTACCCCTAGACCACTCGTCCCCTTGATGCTCGTTTGTTTGTTTGGCATACTTGCGTGAAATGGAGTTCGGTATTGAGGATAGCAGCGAACGTACAAATTCCAATGCCAAGGGAATGAGTCGCTTGGAAGAGAGTCGGAGAACCCGTGCTAAGAAAGTAAGAAGCGAATGTGAGCGCGTGACATCGTCTTTCGATATGAAGCGCACTTCCTAATTTCAACTCATATTGCGGTGGGTGTGGGAAGGTTGTGCCATGGAGGACGAGGACATAGCCATGTCGGCATCCAGTTGACTACTATCACATAGCCACGCATACTTTGATGTTGTCAGATGCTGGGGATGCGCTATCTGGTTCCGAGTATAAGTGGCGTCCGTGCATTAATATATGACGAAAATGGAAATAGTACCTTCTATGCGTTCGCTGAAGCATCACCCAGAAAAAGTTCCACCAATGCATTTTCTTTTATCGCACTTGTCTTCGCCAACACATGCTATATTAGCCGTAACAATAGTCGTTTGGGAATTTAGTTGGGTAGGAATGCGCACGAAGAAGAAATTGGCTAATAACAATAAATGTCTGGAAAGTCATTCGGAGCCTTCCATGAAACGACGGGCTGTCTTCAGGCATGGACGCAATTATTCTTACCCAGGTACATAGTCTGCAAAGAACATCACTTCAGTTTTAATTTGAATGTGTACTGCCCAAGCCCGTATGACGTTCTGATAGCGAAACAAGTTCTGCTCAAGGACTGCATTTTTTATGTCTTTTCAGCATTTTTTTCTGCGTGGAATGCCGATCTGCGTTTGCTCAATTCCCAACATCTGTCATTTCCGCTGTTTACGATGAAATTTTGAAAAGTACTGTGCCCAGTCCAGTACCCAAATATACTATCTGGAAAGCTACTATTGTCTGGAAGTAATTTGGTTGCATCTAAATTTGGTAGCAGAGTAAGTAATGCAGCATTGGCGCCCATGGGACAATGGAGAACACCGTTCCTGTCAAGTGCTCTTGCGGAATATCGACAGCGTTATGATAATTAAGGACGTTTTACCGAATCTGTTCAGCTTAAGCATCTTACCGAATTTTGTAACGTCTTGCCGAATCTGTTCTTTTCGGGCTCCGATCCACCTGCAATGGTTTAGCATAAACTTCACAGGATTTGCATAGAAAGCAGAGGCACAGTCAAGGGACCAAAAGCAGAGGCACCCTTAGGAACCAAAATACGCCAGATGAAACGAAAATGTTTGAGATTTTTACCACTCAAAACCTAAAACTTTCTGTCCGCTTCGCGCGCCGAAAGATGTACCTTTTCATTCCATTTTTATGGTCGTCCTTCTAAAAAAAATCCTGGCTACACCGATGATAAGAAAAATCAACTTCAAAGTGGTTCTTCCCCGCCCCTCTCCCACAACTTTGAGACAGTTCCCGTGCCACTGCACTGCATTCAGAGCAAATCAATATCTAAGCTACCAAATATCGATGGGTTATCACCAGGAGATATTCGAGTAGTAGTTTTTTATTCGGAGTATGGCGCGCTTCCCCCTCATAGGAACAAGGCGTCCCCTCGTAGAAGCCAACCACGTCCCGTGGAATTTTGCGGCCAAAGGCACCCCTCTGGTAGGTTCGAATGCGCTTTACCACAAGCGAATCCAGGTGGGATTCGGACCATACTCCCCCATCTCTACCCACCCCACGGCCTGATTTTAGGAAGTCAGACTTTTTCGGCGCTTTCACAAATTCTAGACAAATTTTATTAGTAAAGTATCGTTTGTATAATGATGCCTCAGGCGTACATTGCCGAAATCCGAGGAGCAAAACTGCTTGTTTTTTTCATTCCGATCCTCCACCCCCTCCACCAACTGGACAGCTGGATCCGCAAATGCGTCTCGCCACCGAAAGCTCCAGCAGGTATCACCCTTCCGAGAGCATGCGCCCCTTGAGGGCGGGTCCAAGTGCACCTACTTAAAAATATGTGGTCCGGATTAACTTCTCTAATCAATTCAACAGATTCACCCCTCTCGGCGAAATCTGGACATTCCTGAAAACATTCCAAAACCGACAGCGACCACCAATAAAAGCCATCATACTCATACAGAACAACAACACCATCACATACCCACAAACACTCGCAAACATTTTCGCGCACATCTACCACCTTGGGTCATCCACACTTCCACATAACCCTCCACCTCCAATCAGACACACACGCCCACATCTTTACAACACTAGGTTTACACTCACATAATTAGAACTTGCAATTGCACAAACAGGAAACACAAGCGTAAGCCCAGACAATATACACTACTCTTTCTTCAAACACCTCCCAACACAAGCAGTACACGTACTCCTCGAAACATACAACACTGCATGGACAACACATACATACCCACAATCATGGCTACACGCCCTCCTTATACCTATCCATAAACCAAATACTGACTCAACTCTATGCGACTCTTACCGCCCTATCGCGCTCACCGGCTGCTTCCATAAACTTTTCGAACGCCTTGTCAAAAAACGACCCCTCTACATCATCCAGACACAAAAGCTAATTTCTCCCACTCAATCAGGCTTTCTTCCCAAGAGATCATATATAGATAACCTCACCTACCTCATCACACACAGCCAGGAAGCGGCGGCAAAGAAGCTTTCCACTGTCGCCGTCTTCCTGGACCTAAAACAAGCATTGACACAATCAACATAACAGCTCTACTACGACACCTATGCAACATAGACATACAGGGCAGACTACTACACTACCTTCACTTCTATCTACTAAAACGATAATTTCAAGTCAAAATTGGTCCCCACACTTCAGACACTAAATTCCCCACAACCGGTTTGATGCAAGGCTCAGTTCTCAGCCCCCTACTCTTTATTATCGGCCTCAACTCAGTCATTCCCGACAACCTTCTAGTCAAAATTGCACTCTATGCAGATGATATCGTACTCTGGACATCACATGAATCACCAGCCCACTCACTAACAATTCTACAAAACACACTAACAGATCTCCACGACAAGCTAGCCTTACTAAACCTACACATTGCACCACACAAATCCAAATGCATGTTTTTTAGCTATAAGCGACACACATATTTACATCCACTGAAACTAGACAACACTCTCATACCATTTGTTACCACAGCAAAATTCCTAGGCATCACTTTAGATCCACGACTCACCTTCAAACCACACATTCTAAACATAAAAACGCGCATCCAAAAGGATAAACATCTTACGAACACTATCCGGCACAGATTGGGGATCAGACCGAAATTTACTACTGACCTTATACAAATCTACCATTCGACCAATCATGGAATATGGATCCACACTTTTCGAAAACGCAGCTAGAACAAACCTCAAACTCCTAGACTCACTTCAATACCAATGCCTAAAGATAGCCACAGGAGCATACACAACCTCACCTTCCCTCGCTCTTCACATATACAACCACATACCAGAACTACAACACAGACGCACAGAAGCATTACTCAGATAACGCTACAAAACGCAACTCATTAGACAACACCCATGCACCCAGGTACTAAAAATCCGCTCCAAACGCAGGCACTAACTCATGAAAAAAAAACATCATTCAAAACTACAATAGGATGCCGCATTCACCAACACGCAAGAAGCTTACACATCGCACTACCCACCTCAAAACCACTCCCACCACCTAAAGCATGGTGGAAACACCAAACCCCCACAACACACTTCCTAATAGACAAACCAAAACGTACATACACAGATGCAGAAATACAGCAACTCTTCCTCCAATTCATATCACAATACGCAAATTACAACATCATCTACATCGACAGCTCCAAATCACACACACAACAGACGGGCTCAGCGGCGGTGCTGTATACCAGACAAGCACCGCCCCGTGTCATCCTCCGTGCCCGTCTGCCGGACACAACATCCACATACACATCAGAACTATATGCAATATATTCGGCCTATTGTACCATCTACAACACAAACATCGAACACAACATCATAGCCACAGACGCAAAATCAGCAATACAAGGCATAACACCCTACACCACATCCAAACACCCCCTCATCCCCAAAATACTGCACATACATAACAAACTAAACAATCGACAACAACCACTCCTCCTTTGGATACCAAGGCACACAAACATACAAGGCAACGAACATGCAGACACCGAAGCAAACATAGCCACAACACTACAACAAACCACAAACTGCCCACTCTCACAATCCGACTACTACCCCACAATACACCAGGCAATCAACAAACACATTCAACAAACATTGGACAGAGCAAAAACACAACTCCACGATATACATCCAAAACACGAACATTGGCACACCATCAATCAGAACACCTGACTCAAAGAAAGGATACACGCTCCTACCTCATTCTAAACCAACCACGACCTCAATGCACAACATGTCGCCGAACACTTACAATCAAACACATTCTCATATACTGCACCAAGTACAACAACCAAAGGCAACACATCACAAACTGCTGCACCACAAACAATCTCCCACTAAACTTCACCACGCTTCTCAACGATGAACACCCAACATTACACGAACAGATCTTCCACTTCCTTTCATCAACACGTATATTGGAACAACTATGAAGGGGAAAAAATGGAACAAAAGAGGCATGGGAAAAAAAAATATGTGTACGCATACATACATAGGGGGACAAAATGCATGATCCCCTAAGTGTCTATATGTTTTTTGAAATGTTCACTCCAAACGGCGATGACCCAACCCCAACCTCCCCTCTGCACCCCATACCCCAAGCAGCACCGTCCCGACTGGCTTCTCTTCTCGACATTATTCACTACTGCGCCTTCTTCAACATCTGAACAACCTACAGCCTCAACTTCAAGACAGCCCATCACACCTCTACACAGCTCTACTATGTTATCTTCAAACTACCTAACTTCGGCACCTTACAACAAGTCAACCTTACCTATCCTATTCCTTCTACCCCCGACTACGTCGTTCCATGCACCATAACCCACGACCACATTCATCTACACTCTACCGGAAACAGCCGACATCACCACACGGTAGCAGGCTGGCCAAATGCACACACACATCACATCTGCACAGTGAGATGGTACCCACAATACAGATGCCCCATCCGAATGAAATGTCCGGATTCACCGGTACTTTACCTAGTTTAAGTGTAGCACTTGAATGCTTTGTGGACAAGGAGTTACGTACATCGTACTGACGAAAGAGGGGAGGGTGCCGTGTGTCACGGTTTTTGTGAAATGTTCATTGGTCGATAGTTAGCTCTGCAACATATGGATGACATCTTGGTGCATTCATATCTATCTGCCAGGGGCAGAATATTTCCAAAATGATTGAGGGAGGCAAATATGTTTTGTCGTGTAATTATTCACAGTCAACGCCAATGTACCCATGCGCCAACGCCAATGTTCAGCAACATTTTGGGAGTGATAAGTTACTTCCCCCCAATAAATAGTTAGAAGTCCTTTCTATTTGTCACAGTTCATTGAACGAACACATTTATTGCAGGCTATCATAATTACCATCAAGGTAATAATGAACGAACCATAATGAATGGTTTTTAGGTATTTTACAGAAATTGCAGTATTACACGAACACCAGCTGTTTACTCAATTTTTCTTCTTCGTATATATCCAACACAGAAGTACCTATTTTCACACAGCATGACTTTACAAAGATTGCATTCACACAAGCCTGTCCAATGTGATGCTCTATTGATGAGGAGACTTTCTACTTTACAATGGAGTTATCATCACCTGCTATTTTGGTACAAATATTCCATAGATCTATGGAATTAATGCACCCTCACGAGCTTTGCATTTCATTTGAAGGCTAGAATAGGCTTGAAATGTCATACTTGCAATTAAAATCAGCATGTAATTTCAGAATGCAAAATTATATATTTATTATCTTCTAACAATCTTTTGCAGCAGCTAATAGCAATCTCCTGTCTTAAAATGTGTGAAATGTTTAAAATAGCAAATGATTATAATTAATCCGATCAGTGGCTTTCCTACACCATGGGCAGCAATAGTGTGCATGCTCATTGCAATGGGTGGAGAAGTTAAAAAATGATTGGTGACACCTAATTCATGGACACAATGAGTGCTGCACATTTTGTTGATGGGGATCTCATGAGATCCCCATAGGATCTCATGATAGGAGAACCAGGAGCTGGTTGGGCCAAGGCAAAGATGGTTGGTCCAGGCTTCACGAAAATCGTAGGAAGCTCTACCCTTGCTCACCACTTCACCTGCAGGTGCAACAATTAACTACATTTACATGAATTTGAAACACTATCAGTATCACTGAAGTAAAAAGCTCATTTATTAACCAGCTGATGTGATGTGATATTATGGTAATTACGAACTCATATAGACACCAATAGAACCTGGAGGTAGGTCATCAACATTTATCCCAAAATTTACAGATTTTAGTGGCAAATGGCACACAGCTTGGAATAATTTCCCACTCCTTTCTCCCAATATTGTTGGAAGTCCTACACTCCGCTATTTTCACATAATTTTTGTATTCCCTTAGTTTTCCACTCCCAACTTTTCAAGCATAACTTTACACTTTGACATCCAGCTAAAAGAAGGCTTGAGAGGTCTCCCATCCGTCGTATAATTTCCACGAATTCCACAAATCACAAATTGACAATTTCAACCCAGAAATAGCCTTCCCTACGGCTGTACAGATGCTTCCTTACCCCAGCTATGCCCAGCCAGACCAGTAGATTTTTGGTGAATCACTCTTGCAGTCTGGGAATGTTGATTGGGAACCAAAACTTAGCGTGCGTCTCATGTGAAGATAGCTTCCAGCTATTTGCATCCATATACAATTATTTCAAGCTGATATATTAGCACAGTTCTGTGAAATATCGCTTTTAGTTAGAGAGCATGGCCGCGCTCAGCGCCGTCAGTGCGCATGTTCGCATCAAGACACGGCCGAGTGGAATGACGATCTCCCACCGGTCCCGGTGTCAGCATGTTACACAGCCGGTCCCGATGTCAGCATGTTACACAGTCGGTCCCGATGTCAGCATGTTACACAGTCGGTCCCGATGTCAGCATGTTACACAGCCGGTCCCGGTGTCAGCATGTTACACAGCCGGTCCCGATGTCAGCATGTTACACAGTCGGTCCCGATGTCAGCATGTTACACAGCCGGTCCCGATGTCAGCATGTTACACAGCCGGTCCCGATGTCAGCATGTTACACAGTCGGTCCCGATGTCAGCATGTTACACAGCCGGTCCCGATGTCAGCATGTTACACAGCCGGTCCCGATGTCAGCATGTTACACAGCCGGTCCCGATGTCAGCATGTTACACAGTCGGTCCCGATGTCAGCATGTACACAGTCGGTTCTGATGTCAGCATGTTACACAGCCGGTCCCGATGTCAGCATGTTACACAGTCGGTCCCGATGTCAGCATGTTACACAGCCGGTCCCGATGTCAGCATGTTACACAGCCGGTCCCGATGTCAGCATGTTACACAGTGGTCCCGATGTCAGCATGTTACACGTCGGTCCCGATGTCAGCATGTTACACAGCCGGTCCCGATGTCAGCATGTTACACAGCCGGTCCCGATGTCAGCATGTTAACAGCCGGTCCCGATGTCAGCATGTTACACAGTCGGTCCCGATGTAGCATGTTCACAGCCGGTCCCTGTCAGCATGTTACCAGTCGGTCCCGATGTCGCATGTTACACGCCGGTCCCGATGCCAGCATGTTACACAGTCGGTCCCGATGTCAGCATGTTACACGCGGTCCCGATGTGCATGTTACACAGTCGGTCCGATGTCAGCATGTTACACAGCCGGTCCCGATGTCGCATGTTACGCCGGTCCCGATGTATTTCCGATGTGATGTTACACGTCGGTTCCGATGTCGCATGTTACAGCCGGTCCCGATGTCAGCATGTTACACAGCCGGTCCCGATGTAGCATGTTACACAGCCGGTCCCGATGTCAGCATGTTACACAGTCGGTCCCGATGTCAGCATGTTACACAGCCGGTCCCGATGTCAGCATGTTACACAGTCGGTCCCGATGTCAGCATGTTACACAGCCGGTCCCGATGTCAGCATGTTACACAGTCGGTCCCGATGTCAGCATGTTACACAGCCGGTCCCGATGTCAGCATGTTACACAGCCGGTCCCGATGTCGCATGTTACACAGCCGGTCCCGATGTCAGCATGTTACACGCCGTCCCGATGTCAGCATGTTCACAGCCGTTAATGTTGCCGGTCCCGATGTCAGCATGTTACACAGCCGGTCCCGATGTCAGCATGTTACACAGCCGGTCCCGATGTCAGCATGTTACACAGCCGGTCCCGATGTCAGCATGTTACACAGCCGGTCCCGATGTCAGCATGTTACACAGCCGGTCCCGATGTCAGCATGTTACACAGCCGGTCCCGATGTCAGCATGTTACACAGCCGGTCCCGATGTCAGCATGTTACACAGCCGGTCCCGATGTCAGCATGTTACACAGCCGGTCCCGATGTCAGCATGTTACACAGTCGGTCCCGATGTCAGCATGTTACACAGCCGGTCCCGATGTCAGCATGTTACACAGCCGGTCCCGATGTCAGCATGTTACACAGCCGGTCCCGATGCCAGCATGTTCCAGAGCCGGCCCCGATGTGTTATCGCATGATACCGGCCATGAAATGTTGAATCAAGCCATATTGCTCCTCTGCGGAGTGCGTTTTGGCACATCACATGGCGAATTACTACACCTTGTTGCAAAATGTTTCAAAGTAACCAACACCGGTTTCTAAAGACACTGCATAGCGGGTCCTGATCGTAGCACAACAGGCAAGGGACATACACAGCCGCCTTCCTCAGTTTTGAGAAATTGATAAAGTGCCGATGCCTAGAAATAAAAACCGCCATCATGAACCTCTGACGAACCTCATCGCAACCTGCCGGACGGTTGCGTTTCGTCAGCTCCCCCGGACGGTTGCATTTCCTCGGCTCTCCCGGACAACGCGTCGGGTGTCCATGTGACTGTCCGCATCACTGCACGTGACCTCCGCCGATGCTGTGGGCGGTGTTCCACAAAGCTGTACTTGACTGGCTTCCGACAGCAGTACCCCGCCGAAAAGCGATGGATCCAGTCAGCGGCGTGTTACGAGCGTCTTAGCCACAGCGTCGGCGGTCGACCGCCACCTCAATGTGATCGCTGCAAAGGTTGTACTCCATGTATTTGTCTCCGTGACTGGAAAGGCTCACAAGACCACCTCGACGTGCAGACAACTTTTTCGTGTGTGGAGCTCTCTTGCAGGAATTAGTGGCAATCCTGAATGAAACAGTCTATTGGATTCTGGAAGTGGCAAGAAGCCCCTGTCGCAGCATTTGGTGCACCCAGTGAAAATGCTATTGTCCAACCAGAATACATCGGCGCCCATTTCCCATTTCAATTGAAACATCGATCTCGACGAAGATCTTGAAATCAAATCTAGCAGTCCGCCTTTCCGCCCGCTATTTGACCGGGGAATCCTCACGTTCCGTCTATGGGGAGCGACCGGTTTTCCATTTCGAGTTGAAAACGTGTCTAAATTTCCTGGAGATAGTTGTCCACTACTTAATGAGCCCTAAATCTCCACCCGAAGTTGTCGAATGCCACGTCGAGGCCAGGGTCAAATCCTGCCCCGAACTCGCAGCTGAATACTCAGCTAATGCACAAGTGTCTTGTTTTGCTGCACGCCATCATTGGAGGCCGGTGGCCGGCGAGATCGCCGCGGCTGCCACCGTCGGCGCCGGGTCGCTCCGCGCCGGGACGTGGTGTGCGATTTGGCGGCGGCGAGTCGGAACGTTTTTGCTCTTGCATCGGTTCAGAGTCAGCCCACCACCACCGCCACCACCACCACCGCCACCGCCACCGCCACCGCCACCGCCACCGCCACCGCCACCGCCACCGCCACCGCCACCGCCACCGCCACCGCCACCGCCACCGCCACCGCCACCGCCACCGCCGCCGCCGCCGCCGCCGCCGCCGCCGCCACCGCCACCGCCACCGCCACCGCCACCGCCACCGCCACCGCCACCGCCACCGCCACCGCCACCGCCACCGCCACCGCCACCGCCACCGCCACCGCCACCGCCACCGCCACCGCCACCGCCACCGCCACCGCCACCGCCACCGCCACCGCCACCGCCACCGCCACCGCCACCGCCACCGCCACCGCCACCGCCACCGCCACCGCCACCGCCACCGCCACCGCCACCGCCACCGCCACCGCCACGCCACCGCCACCGCCACCGCCACCGCCACCGCCACCGCCACCGCCACCGCCACCACCACCACCACGCCTGGGCACCGAGGCAGCACCCACCGGTGACTCTCGTGCCGTGCGATCACACTCAGTCACGCCCAATAATGTTCGGCCATGCCCGGTCACTTGGTCGCGTCGGAGCGCGGCACGGCCGACGCCAGTTCACCGGCGGCTGACCAGTGGCCCGGCCGACGTCCGACCGACGTCCACCATTGATTGTCTCGTTAAGGCGCTAACACGTCCGATCAGTTGTCGACTGGACGGCGCGCGGTCACCGCAGAGGCCGGCGGGGAGTTGGGCCGGTGGGGTGGCAGCCGAGCTGGCGGATGGGGCTGAGACAGGCGGGTGGCAGCTGGACCGGTTGGGTGGGGCCGAGACTGGTGGTGTGTGAGCTGGGACAGACGGAATCGGAGCTGGGACTGGCGGCTGGGAGCCGGAACTGGAAGGACGGGTTGGGACTGGTGAGGCGAGCGCTGGGACGGACAGGCGGTGGCTAGCGCTGGAGAGGTGGAGGTTGGACCGACTGGATAGGGTTGGAGCTGGCGCGGTGGGAGTTGGGACAGGCGGTACAATGCTATTGGTACTAAAGCGCTTCGCGTTTGGGTGACAAGAAAGACGTTAGGGTAGCTTTTCCTCTCCCCTTTGATCATGAAGACATATATGCATTTTTGCATATTCTAGCGTCAAATTACTCATGTGGATTATCGGCATGATATAAAGCTGCTTTGCCAAGCAAGGAACAAACAAAATACTTCTCCAGACCAGCGTCATTTTCAACGTACACAATTTCTATTTTGCCTTCTTGACGTCGTGGTATATGTTTAGGCGTGAGTATTTTCCGTTTGCTGTCATGCATGCTGTTGCAAAAGGAACAATGGCGGTATGAACCAGTAGCCCCGGTAGCTCAGTTGGTTACACTGGCGGATTCAGGGAGGGGCCATTCCGGCCATGGCCCCCGAAGTGCTTAAAAGGGGGCCATTGTGTCTTTTGCCCCCCCCCCCCCAAACCAACAGAAGTAAACTAAATTAAAATGCAGTAACCTTTGCCGAGGTTAAAAAATAGCGTCTGGATGAACGCCGAAAACGCCGAAAACTGACGCTGAAAACCGAAAGTTGCCCCCAAAAAAAAACTGTGGGCTAAATCCGCCAGTGGTTGGTTAGAGCGATGGCCTGCACTGGTCTCCCCTGTTCTGACAACACAGGCTTCGAGTCGCTTCGCGCGCTCGCATTTAGTCCCCGGCTGGGAGGGTCAATTGGCAGCTGGTCCGATATAAAGCCGGGGACGAGCTACCGGGTGGCCGTGTCGGTGCATTGACGGCACGTTAAACTTTCGGTCAAAATTCTGCCGTTGAACTGGAATTCATGGATCAGGTGGTGAAGCCAGGGTTCACGCAACACGCTCTGCTTAGCAATAGGACCCTGGTTCATAAAGCCACCCCAGCAAGAACTCGGATATTTTTTTTGTAATGAGTGCAGTGCCAATAGCTCAGCAGTATTGGTGGGGATGTACCGCGCGTTGTTTCGGCGTTGGCAATGTCTAAATATTGACCATGTTGATGTTAGATGAGGGTTCAGTTAACTCCCGGCGCCTCCACGGATATTTTAGTGGCATGCTGACTGAATTGTCAGCTAAAATCGGTTTCAACACTTCGATAAGCATGTTAAACGCAATATGGTGTCATTACGTTGTCCCTGCATTTATCGTCTGGCTCTAAGGTGGTTCTGAACCATAATATCATGATGCCCAGTATGTATACCCAGAGTGCACACTGGTTTGCGACGGTGCTATCGAACAATAGTTCTGCCAGAGATACGAATAGGTGAATGCCGTGAATTTTTTTTCTTCCATGTTTTCTCTAGCGCTTCGCCTGTCGGTGTTAGATGACAAAAATGAGCATAGTCGTATGGACCTGTTCTGCGACGATGCAGATTCGGTTATCAGGGGACCAACTACGCGTTCTAAAGAAAGTCTACGCTTTGTTTATATAGTTACAAGGTGTTTTGGGGAGGGGCGCATGCGAATGCCAGAATCCGTGGTGACTGTCGCTTAAAACACCTCCATATCAGGCGGTGGCAGGCAGCATTTCCGTTTTGGGGCGAATTTATGTTACGAGAACGAACATTGGCCATCTCGAACGACCAATGGCCATTTTCTGTCGAATCCAACATGCACAAGAGATATATCGCAAGTGTTAGCCAGCTAAGTGTCGGCGAGAACAGCATTCCAGCTCGGTCTTCTGCAAATCCCCAGCGCCTGGGAGCCGTCACGACCCATTCGGCAGCCGCCACAAGTGACTGGGAATGGCCGAACACTATTGGGCGTGACTGAGCGTGACTGAGCGTGGACGCACGGCTCACCGAGGCAGCACTCTCCGGTGAGTGCTGCCTCGCTGTCCAGGCGTGTTGGTGGGCTGACTTTGTGGTTGCGAGATGGTCGCCCGAGCCGAGCCGAGCCGTCGGCGGTACTCGGCGACTGATGGCTAACTGCAGTGACCGGCGGTGTCCGGTGTCGACTTTTCGTCAGTTCTGGCCGCTGATTGGTGAGCGGTGTGGGTGGCCTGGCCGCTGATTGGTGAGTGGTGTGGGTGGCCTCTCCGCTGATTCGTGAGTGGTGTGGGTGGCCTCTGCGCTGATTGGTGAGAGGTGTGGGCGGTCTGTCCGCTGATTGGTGAGCGGTGTGGGTGGCCTGGCCGCTGATTGGTGAGCGGTGTGGGTGGCCGGTTGTCGAGCTGGCTCAGTGGTGCGCTTCAGGCCTGGCCCAATGTTCGTGTCGTCGCCAGCTCGGTTTGCTTGCTTCAGTGTGCGGTCCATTGAGCTATTTGGAAGCTGGTCTAACGGCTGCAAAGCTGGTTGCTCCGTTGCTGGTCCTTTTTTCCATCTGTGGGCTTTGTTTGTATGTCTGGTCCATTTTTGCCAAGCAAGCATTGGCTTAGTTTGATGGCCGTCATTCTGATGCCGACCTACCTCAGATGGGACCAATGTTCTGAGTGTGCTGGCATCAGGTGAGGCCAATGTTCTGAGTATATCGACATCAGGTGGAGTCAATGTTCTGAACGTGTTGATATCTGGTGGGGCCAATGTTCTGAATGTGTAGATATCAGGTGGAGCCAATGTTCTGAACGTGTAGATATCAGGTGGAGCCAATGTTCTGAACGTGTTGATATCAGGTGGAGCCAATGTCCTGGCCTCTACATCAGGTGGGGCCAACGTTCTGAGTGTGCTGACATCAGCTGAGGCTAATGTACTGAGTGTGTTGAAATCAGGTGGAGCCAATGCTCTGAGTGTGTTAACGTCAGGTGGGACCAATGTTTTGAGTGTGTTGACATCAGGTGGGGTCAATGTTCTGGTCCCAGCATCAGGTGGGCCAATGCTGTGGTCTCGACATCAGGTGGGACCAATATTTGAGCGTCTTGACATCAGGTGAGGCCAATGTTCTGGTCTCGACATGAGGAAATGTTCTGAGTGTGTTGACATATTGTAGCTTCGTCTTTGTTTGTAACGTCCACATACAGTCGGGTCATGGAATCTGCCGTGCTGCAAACCCAGGCTTATTTATAATTACGAAGCGTCGAACAAGCTAGATGACTCCCAAAATCCGTCGGCTCAGGTCTGCTTCAACCGTCCTACGGACCTTTTGGATCAGATTTGCCTGTGTGGAGTCCCAGACCTGCCTGGTCAGGTCCAGATCTGTCGGTTCAGGCCCGTCTGGGAGGTGTTCGGTGTGCCCAGAGTCCTGGGGTCAGGTCCTGATTTCTGGAATCATGCTCGACCTGGAGATGTTCCCTGATGCCCTGACCTCTGGGCCTGGGGTTAGCACAGGTGCAGACCTCTGGCGTCAGACCCGTTCGGGAGGTGATCCGTGGTGTCCAGCCCCCTGGGTCAGAGGTCTGGTACCTGGGACCTGGAGTCAGGCCGGAGTCAGGCCAGCCGTGGAGGTGTGCGGTGGTGGCCGGACCCCAGAGGTCAGGTCTGCCCTCCAGGGTCAGGTCTGCCGGGGAGGTGTGCAGTAGTGACCGCACCCCAGGGGTCAGGTCTGCCCTGCAGGGTCAGGCCGGCCGGGAAGGTGTGCGGTGGTGGCCGGACCCCAGGGGTCAGGTCTGCCTGGGTCGCGCTACAGCTCGGCGTCTATTGATCCGGTTCTGACTGCGGTGCGGGCGGGACGCCGGTTACGGTGCCGGCCCGGGTGGACCGGTCCGGCCCGCCTGTGCTGGGTGTCCCACGGCCCGCCTCGTGACGCCGTCACGACACGTCACGAACCACGGCGCGGCCCGACCGAGCGTCTTCCGGTCGGCCGACGCATGTTGTGTGCGCCGGCGGCGTGCAGAGACGTCCGCTGTTCTCGGACGGCTAGCGACTGTGCACTCATTCGGGGGCACTCACCCAGGAACACTCGCCCAGGGGCACTCATCCGGGAGTACTCACCTGGGAGCACTCACCCGGAAGCACTCACCCGGGGGCACTCATACGGGAACTCTCACCCGGGAGCACTCGCTCCGGGAGCACTCACCCGGGAGCACTCACCCGGGAGCACTGGCTCCGTATCGGTTTGCGGTACTGTCCCGCTGGCGTATGTTGTCAACACGTCGGCTCCGATTCGGCTGGTGTTTTTCCTCGGTCTGAGCGTGCTACGAACTGCTTCCGTGAGTGTTCGTCGCGGACGCAGTCGGCATGGTGTGGCGCCCATTATGCCGAGTACTGTCGCGCCTGTGTCGGTCCAGTATTTCGTGTAAGTCTGACACCTTGTCTCGGTCGTGCTCAGCACACAAATTGCTAACGCTAGGCCTCGTCGGTGCTTTTCACAGTCAGATACACATACCCACACCTATTGGCCACGCCCCACGCCGGCATTTTAGGCCCCACTACTGTCCGACCCGATGTCAATCCAATGACTGCCGCGGTCCGGTCGTTTGTGTCACGGCTATCCACTTTGGATCCACAATGCCCGCGCATTTTTACACATTTTGTCAGGTCGCTGGCATGACCAGCATTAGTCTCCCTTTGTGGCTCGGGACGCGGGAATTGTTGGCGACTGAGAGAAACAGTTCTACCAGCGGTCAGGCCTTCGGCGGTCGACAGAGTGCGCAACGTTTGCAATCCCTCGAAGAAGATGTGGCGAGTTCCGATCTGCGCGTGAAGGCGCTGCCATGATCGAGACCCTCACGGCTACCAAGCTGCCATGGGCGTCGTTCGTGTCGGCAGGCAGCGTCTGCTGGAGCCATGCCGCGCTGAAGAGCCCTGCGTTATGAATGCCGGCTCTGTGTGCCTTGCTCGATGGTAGCGAGACAGTATTCTAACCACACATATGAGGCGCTGTTTCCCGAGTGGCGTCTTTGGTGACGCGTTTCCTCGCGGCCGGTAATGCTGCACCAGGAAATTGGACTTCGCGGAATCCACTGCGCGCTGCATATGTTTAAAGTGGTAGCATTTCTGATGACCAATGCAGGCCTAGCTGGATTGCGGTGCAACCAACTTCCACGCGTACACACACGAAATCGGTTTCATGCCGTTCTCAATTTCGTAATGTGTTATGGTCGGCTAGTATTTTGCTTTGGCTTGCATCTGACAAACACGGGACCCGTGTTTGGGTATGTGTCAACATGGTGTACAAACAACACTTCGCAAGATGCATCAAGCATGTGCACCCACTGTCCGTAAAATGTGTCTTTACGGTTGGGATGCACCACATTAAGAATCGAAGATACAGCATGCATTGCTGGTCGTGAGGTCCAGGTACTGGTAGTTCTAACAAGATATGCAAGTGACTACATACCGGCTCCCAAAGAACCCAACCGCACTGAAATTATGGCGTACCGTCAGGTTGTGGAGTAGTTAACCATCATTGCGTATTTTGTGTTGGTTACATTGGTTGGTGTCGGTTTACATTCAGCTCCAAAGCCATGTACCTACCATTCTGTATGTGCTTGAATGTATTAATGCCATCAGTACAGAGTAAATGTGTGCGTGTTACTTCACATTTACTCCTCTCTTTTTCTTTCTCGCTCTTGTTCTTGTTCTTGCTCTTACTCTCGCTCCTGTTCTTTCTCTTCCTCTACCTCATCTCTCTCCTTGTCGCTCAGCAGAGGCCAATCACAAGTCAATTCGATGCGTTTCAGGTTTCGTACACATTTCTGTATGCACTGGATTAAATAGCCTACAAGCTTAATAGTTTAACTCGCAGCAAGTGCTGGACGTCAAAGCGTTTTTTTCTCGTTAGTACCAAAGCATTAACCGACGAATACAGAAACGCCACCCTGATATTGAGGGCATCGGCTCATGGCTCCGTTAGTTCATGCTTACGGATTAGTCATTAAAAGTTCATGCTTGGTCTAAAAGCAAAACGAATAATTCAGTTCGATTGCGTTGCACGTAGTCGTTGCGCATTGCATTATGCACCATACCAGTGGCGGCGCGTTTACTGTGCGATTTGACGCTAAGTGCTGAGCGATTTATGTCTATCCTTCACGCGGAATTACGAACTCCGCATGTCTGTTGAATGGAGCCAACTCCCCTCTCCCCTCAGCCACCTCGGCCACCTATGCAATCAGTAGGTATAGCTGGGACAGATGCATATATATATATATATATATATATTTATATATATATATATATATATATATATATATATATATATATATATATATATATATATATATCGCGGTCTATCCACTCTATTTTGCAGCAACGAGGACACGCTTCGAATGATTGTCTCCCTGTTCACGGAGCTCTCTCATTAACAATGCACATACAGAGCCGCCTGCCTGTCTGTCTTGTGGGCTGCCGCGCGGCTTCATCTTGTCTCGCTCTCCTGACACTGACACTGGCACTGGCACTTGGCACCGAATTATCGCCGCCGCAGTCGGCTGGCACCCGACGCGATCCGGCGGAAACGGTCGATGGGGAGGGGAGAGGGAGCATGCTCTGGCGCCTGATCGGCTGATTATCGCCCGCTGGAGCTCACCGTGTCACAAAGGTATGCCTGCAGCTAAGCTGCGACACTAAAGCGGCGCGACACTAAAGCGACACTGCGACACTAAAGCGGCGCAACACTAAAGCGACACTGCGACACTAAAGCGGCGCGACACTAAAGCGACACTGCGACACTAAAGCGGCGCGCACGCCGGACCCGGCCGTAATCCAGCAGTTTATTGTGCGGGCGTGTTCACCGTCAGCCATCACATCAATTGGTCAGAGGTCAGGAGTCCAGCCCGCGGCAGAGTTCAGGAGTCCAGCCCGTGCCAGAGGTCAGGAGCCCAGCCCGTACCAGAGGTCAGGAGTTCAACCCGTCCGGAGGTCAGGAGTCCAGCCCGCGCCAGAGGTCAGGAGTCCGGCCAGTGGCAGAGGTCTGTACGGCTCGGCTCTGCCCAAGGTGTCTGTCAGACACTGGTGCGGCCAAAATGAGGTCAAAATGGTGCCAGAATGGTGTGGCCAGTTGCGGCCAAATGAGTTGGAAGGTTCTGTCTGCGAGAACGGTGTCTGTCGGATATTTTTGATATTTCAAATTGTTGCCTTCACACTGTTCAATAATTGAAAAGTAGTGCACATCCTGAGAAACTGCAACGTACACTGCGGATCCAGGGAGGGGCCATTCCGGCCATGCCTCCCCCCCCCCAGATGCGCTTAAAAGGGGGGCCATAGTGTCTTTTGCCCCCCCCCGAAACCAACAGAAGTCAACTCAATTAAAATGCAGTAACCTTTGCCGAGGTTAAAAAATAGCGTCTCGATGAAAGAATCTCCAATTTTAAAGGATTTTTTAAATTTATAATTATTGTTTGTAAGCCAGTATGGTAGCATAGTATATTCTGAGACACATCGAGGGTTCCATGCTGCTCAAGTTCTGCTTACAGCAAGAGTTGACAAAATCAGATCCGCCAGTGTGTACACGTGCACGAACGTTGACGTGGTTGCTTGCACCACCCTCAGCTTATTGTTTGCCTCGTACGGCGTCGCCTGCTAAGTTTTGTCACCACCAATTATAACGCTGAAGTTCGCGAGGACGTGACGGGCGTGACGTCACGTCTGGCTGGCCGACGTCACACCCTGCGACATTGGCTGTGTCATTGCACGAACAACGGCGGTCACGTGATGGTGTTCGTCCCGTCTCACATCTGCCACGCAGCCGGCTGACGGCGGTCACGTGATGGTGTTCGTCCCGCCTCACATCTGCCATGCAGCCGGCTGACGGTGGTCACGTGATGGTGTTCGTCCCGCCTCACATCTGCCACGCAGCCGGTTGACGGTGGTCACGTGATGGTGTTCGTCCCGCCTCACATCTGCCACGCAGCCGGCTGACGGTAGTCACGTGATGGTGTTCGTCCCGCCTCACATCTGCCATGCAGCCGGCTGACGGTGGTCACGTGATGGTGTTCGTCCCGCCTCACATCTGCCACGCAGCCGGCTGACGGTAGTCACGTGATGGTGTTCGTCCCGCCTCACATCTGCCACGCAGCCGGCTGACGGTGGTCACGTGATGGTGTTCGTCCCGCCTCACATCTGCCACGCAGCTGGCTGACAAGTTCGGCAGAACGACTGCCGAACGTTCCGATAAACAAACAGGGCTTATAACGATATTTGTCTGATATAATGAACATGATTAAAGCGTGAAACTCAGCGACGCAAGGAAATGGCGGGCGAATGAACGCTTGGAAAAAACAATGCTCAGTGATATTTATTCCTTTTGGAAAACAAAGCATTGATCTCCGATTCAGCACATTTCCGCAGCCAACGTGTGTGGACGCTCACGTTTTGCTCGGCCCAGCTCGGTGCCATGCGATAGCGCTACACTCGCAGCCGACCCGGTCCTTCATGGCGGCGCGTCCACAATCACATACACCCGGAAAATAACGCGGCGCGAGTCGACATCCTCGGTGTAGCAGAGCTGCCGTCGCGTGTTCATCGTGTAGCAGAGCTGCCGTGTAGCAGAGCTGGCGTCGCGTGTTCAGCCGTACGACTTGGGAGCAGCTGGGCTGGTGATTTGTCAGTCTGGCGCAAAGTCGGACGGCGGTCACTGACCTGACCCTGTCACTGACCCCGACCTGGTCCCGCAGTGCTGCAGCCATACTCGGCTGAATGATGGGGCGTCGATTCGGAGGATGCGGTGCTGATTGAGCTCCGATGCCGTTCTGCCGGCCCGTGTGAGAGTGTGGGGCCGTCGGTGATCGGGCAGGAGCCCGGCGCCGCTCATCCCTGGTGGCGGTCCTGGTGGTGGTCCTGGTGGTGGTCCAGACGGTGGTGGTGTGACGGTGATGTCCCCGTGTCAGGGACGATGTGACGTCCCTGGTCAAGACGGTGGTGGTGTGACGGTGACGTCCCCGTGCCAGGGACAGTGTGACGTTCCTAGTCCAGACGGTGGTGGTGTGACGGTGACGACCCCGTGCCAGAGTGTGGGGCCGTCGGTGATCGGGCAGGAGCCCGGCGCCGCTCATCCCTGGCGGTCCTGGTGGTGGTCCAGACGGTGGTGGTGTGACGGTGACGACCCCGTGCCAGAGTGTGGGGCCGTCGGTGATCGGGCAGGAGCCCGGCGCCGCTCATCCCTGGCGGTCCTGGTGGCGGTCCTGGTGGTGGTCCAGGTGGTGGTCCTGGTGGTGGTCCAGGTGGTGGTCCAGACGGTGGTGGTGTGACGGTGATGTCCCCGTGTCAGGGACGATGTGACGTCCCTGGTCAAGACGGTGGTGGTGTGACGGTGACGTCCCCGTGCCAGGGACAGTGTGACGTTCCTAGTCCAGACGGTGGTGGTGTGACGGTGACGACCCCGTGTCAGGGACGGTGTGACGTCCCTGGTCCAGACGGTGATGGTGTGACGGTGACGTCCCCGTGCCAGGGACAGTGTGACGTTCCTAGTACAGACGGTGATGGTGTGACGGTGACGACCCCGTGTCAGGGACGGTGCCACGTCCCTGGTCCAGACGGTGGTGGTGTGACGGTGACGTCCCCGTGCCAGGGACAGTGTGACGTTCCTAGTCCAGACGGTGATGGTGTGACGGTGACGACCCCGTGTCAGGGACGGTGCCACGTCCCTGGTCCAGACGGTGATGGTGTGACGGTGACGACCCCGTGTCAGGGACGGTGTGACGTCCCTGGTCCAGACGGTGGTGGTGTGACGGTGACGACCCCGTGTCAGGGACGGTGCCACGTCCCTGGTCCAGACGGTGGTGGTGTGACGGTGACGACCCCGTGTCAGGGACGGTGTGACGTCCCTGGTCCAGACGGTGGTGGTGTGACGGTGACGTCCCCGTGCCAGGGACAGTGTGACGTTCCTAGTCCAGACGGTGGTGGTGTGACGGTGACGACCCCGTGTCAGGGACGGTGCCACGTCCCTGGTCCAGACGGTGATGGTGTGACGGTGACGACCCCGTGCCAGGGACAGTGTGACGTTCCTAGTCCAGACGGTGATGGTGTGACGGTGACGACCCCGTGTCAGGGACGGTGCCACGTCCCTGGTCCAGACGGTGGTGGTGTGACGGTGACGACCCCGTGCCAGGGACGGTGTGACGTCCCTAGTCCAGACGGTGGTGGTGTGACGGTGACGACCCCGTGTCAGGGACGGTGTGACGTCCCTGGTCCAGACGGTGGTGGTGTGACGGTGACGACCCCGTGTCAGGGACGGTGTGACGTCCCTGGTCCAGACGGTGGTGGTGTGACGGTGACGACCCCGTGTCAGGGACGGTGCCACGTCCCTGGTCCAGACGGTGATGGTGTGACGGTGACGACCCCGTGTCAGGGACGGTGCCACGTCCCTGGTCCAGACGGTGATGGTGTGACGGTGACGACCCCGTGTCAGGGACGGTGCCACGCCCCTGGTCCAGACGGTGGTGGTGTGACGGTGACGACCCCGTGTCAGGGACGGTGTGACGTCCCTGGTCCAGACGGTGATGGTGTGACGGTGACGACCCCGTGTCAGGGACGGTGCCACGTCCCTGGTCCAGACGGTGGTGGTGTGACGGTGACGACCCCGTGTCAGGGACGGTGCCACGTCCCTGGTCCAGACGGTGGTGGTGTGACGGCAGTGATAAATTATTCGTGAAATAGGGTAGAATATACCACTTTTTTAACACTCAATCGACATCCTTCTCCAAGAAATATCGACATCCCTCCTCATGATGAGTGCTTATGAAGTCTTCGTGTCTCCTGTCCAACAGTATCTCGTTCATAAGCATCATGTTCATGCTCTCGATAAGGGATTTTGATACACGAACATTTCGCAACGCAATTTCAGGTAAAGGGATTACCTATAATGTAAAATGGCATACAATGCCAGTTTTGGCATAGGTATTTTTATCTCTATCCCGAATATAGCTCTTCCTAAATTATGCATCTCATAACAAATGATAAAGGTACACTCATAAGTACACCATTGGCTCAAATTTGAGTCTGAAAGACATCAAAAACATTTTAAATGACACTAATTCCATGGTAAATTTCGACATCATACTCTGCTCGTTTCGGCATCTCACACCTAACGAAAAACCATTATTTTAACGCTGTGTGACGGTGACGACCCCGTGTCAGGGACGGTGTGACGTTCCTAGTCCAGGGGGTGGTTGTGTGACGGTGGCCCGGCTCGGGAGTGGACAGCGGAGCATATTTATCGTATCGTCGACCCGGCCGTCACATGTAATTGGCGTCACGGCCGGCAGGTGGCATGGCATCTCTCGATGGCCACTTCGGGTTTGACGCTGCATCCAACGCTCGTGCAATGCTCTTCGAACGGGCCGCTGGGAGGAATAACTTTGGGATGAGTCATGGGAGTCCATGACTCGCCTGTTGTAATTTAACTTTTGCGTCGTTCAACTTCGGTAGCTCGGGCAGACGGAATAATCGGCGACGACTCTGTGGATCGGCGATGAGCTAATTATTTATACCTGTAATGACCGTCGAACTGAATTAAGTCAGCTGTTTCGGACAGGCCGGATCTGAGTCCTCGGCCATTAATTTTCGCCATCTGTGCCCGATTCCGAATTGATTTGTCCTCCTCCCAGCCGTCCCAGTCAGGCAGCTGCGCACGCACGAGCGACAGCCGACCTCACCTGGCCCGTCCTGACCTGTCTGCAGCTCACCTCTGCCGTCGCCAGGTGTTGTGTTCTGGTGAAGAGGCCTGGCGTGACTTGATTTGATCTGGGCGATTTTGCCTGCGTTAGACGTCATGAGCGGACATAATACCGGTGGCGCCGCTCTGGTGGTGGGTTTGTGAAGGAACATTACCAGAGTGGGCTTGTTATGAGTTATGCTATATTCTAGTCCCTAGAGGAGGTGCAAGTAATTTACAATGGTCAAAGTTGAACAACATTGAAGCAAGCTCTCTTATGATGTGTAGTTCGTTTTATTATCAAATCATTTCACCCTGCCACTTTGCCCTTGAAGTGAAATGGGAGCAATTGGCCACTCAGCACCTTGTAATAAAAACGCGCCATACATCTCCTGTGTGATGTGCTGACAATTTCCAATGTTCTTAACTAAACGAAAATCGAACGTGCTACATTGTAATATCATCTTGAATAACCTCCATGAAGGTTTAACCCTGTCACTTTTGCACTCAACTCAGCATTTGTGTCCCAAATTATCACATTGAATTCCTTTAAATTGTATATCAGACGTTCTCCATTACCGAGTTAATTTGCAATGGTCTCCAATAAACCGAAATAAAATCAGTTGCATTCTGATGCCATACTTGACAACTTTTATAGATATCTAACCCTGTAATTTTTGCACTCAATTCCAGGATTTCTGTCTCGAATTATCACATTGTATTCCTTTTAATTGTATATCAGATGTTCTACATTAGGTAATTAAATTCCAATGGTCCCAAATAAACCGGCATAAAATGAACTGCCTTCTGATGCCATGCTCGACTACAATTTATACCTATATAACCCTGTCGTTTTGTTACCTTTTGACATGAAGCTTTCCGGCATTATTCAGGTTCTGGCATGGCTCGATGCACCTCAAGCGCCGACGGTTGCTGCCCAGAGGAAACGTAGGGCCGCCGAGCGGTGGCACGACACAAAAGTAAAGTTCCGCCCTTCAACAATACTAAGCAACATCGGCTCAGCCACGCCAAAATGGTGTAGGAGAAATTCACGCTTGTAGATGCATTCTTTCCATTCAACGCCCATAAGCGTAATGTTCCTAAACAATATCGAGAAAACTTATCGGCCTCAACTCCAATGGTGTCGGAACTGACGCCAGACACATCGCTTATCGCTTCAAGTACGAAAATCTTCCTGTAACTTTGGCGTTCAGACCCATTAACGTAAAAGGGGTGGTTCCGGGCCCCGCCATATCCGTGAATGGCGGGTGGTCGGCGGCGAGCCGCGGACCGCCGGAAGCGTCGCCGGCGGCCCGCCGTCTATGATGGAAAATAGTTCCAGAAGACAATACGCAAGGTAACAATATGCGCAGTATATCACTGTAAGTGGAAATTAAATTGACTTATGAAAGCAAGCTAGCTTTCATAAGTGCACTTCGCAACGTATTCTCTGGAGACAGAGTCTCATAAATTGTAACTATATTCTTCGCGCACACACCAGTGATCATCCGGACGCGCTTTCGCGGGCGCATATTTTACAGTTCTTGAATGGCATCAGGAACCTACCTGTTTTCTTTCTTTTCTGGAGATCCTCCCGATGTCCGCATTAACACTGCGTCTGACGCCTAACGGACCGGGTTGATCTTGCCTGAAGCTACTTCTATGCTACTGTGACTAGGATCGGTGTACGTGTTGCGTGGCGCTACCTGACCTCACGTGGCCTTGTGCTCATCATTTCTACACGCCATAGGTAATCAGCCGATGTTGAGCTAAGCTACGCTTGACCTGACTTAGCATGACAGTTTACTCCTCGCCCGTGGAGACGAGTAGTCTAGGGGTAAGATGTCCGTCTCGCAATCGAAAGATTGTGGGTTCGAGTCTCACCTGTCGCTACTCTTCGCCCGCGACCAATCGGCGTGAGAGATTGGCGACGCTACATGACTCAACGGGCGACGTGTCGTGAAGCCAATAACCACCACCACTCCTCACCCGTGGGAGTCTAATAATTAGCACCGACTAGTACAACTTAACCTGATTGAAGCTGTGTTGTTCTGTTCTCGGTTGTGGTCCTCGCATAGCTTTAACCCGGCTAGTACCACTTGACCGAACTTGACCTGATCCTCATGTCATCAGCTACAGTCACCGAGTAGCTTGAACTCGGCCACTGGGGGTGGGGATGGCCGAGTGGTTTAGGTGCTGAGCTCTGGGTACCAAATGTCTCGGGTTCAACACTCGCATCGCTCGGGAAATTTCCCAATCCCGCTGCCCACCGGCGAAACAGTGTGGGCGGCACGATTAGTCGTCATCGTGCATTAAGTGCGTCGTGAATCACCCGATAAACAAGAGAGAACTCGGCTACTGACCTGACCTCACCTGTCTCTTATGCTTGCAGCTACGGTCGCCGGGCAGCTTGTACGTGGACGACAGACACCAGCTGCTGGTTCAGCTCGAGTGGCTCGAGTCGGTGCTCATGTTTCAGTCGACTTACCACAAGTACGACGACATCAGTCGCGTCCACAACTTCCAAATGAGGTGAGCACGCCAGGGCAGACAGAGAGAGAGGGAGAGAGAGAGAGAGAGAGAGAGAGAGAGAGAGAGAGAGAGAGAGAGAGAGAGAGAGAGAGAGAGAGAGAGAGAGAGAGAGAGAGAGAGAGAGAGAGAGAGAGAGAGAGAGAGAGAGAGAGAGAGAGAGAGAGAGAGAGAGAGAGAGAGAGAGAGAGAGAGAGAGAGACTTATAGAGAGAGACACAAGGAGACAGAGAGCGGGGAGAGGGAGAAGAGGAAGGAGGAAAGGAGAGGAAAGGAGAGAGGGCAGAAGGAGAGAAGGAGAGAACGAGAGCGATAGAAAGGGACAGAAGGAGAGGGATAGCGATGGAGGGGGACAAAATGAGAGAGCGAGATAAATCTGAGTGCTGAGCGGTATTGCTGGGTGTTACAATTGCGGTTGAAGTGTGAAATAATCGTTCGCTCTCCAGCCTTACTTAAATTACACCTGTAATCAATGTCCTCGCTGCGTGTGCTTATCACTAGATACATATCCTGGTGCGAGAGGGAGACATGCTTCATCGTGAGAACGTGCACATTGTTTCATACTCTTCATGGAATCTACAGTCATGCGATGGTCTCATATGCAATCAAAATCCATAATCCTGGAAATGTAAAGCTCCATTCCATAGCGTGCCATCGTTTAAGAATGATATTAAACATGTACCACGACATTTTCTACAAGACAATTCATGCACATGTTTTGAGCATACGAGTAAGGACACTTGTCACGTGACTGCTTCCTTCCTTGTTGCTCAGGTGTTCTTGGAAGCTATGCTAACGTTTTCTTGCGTTGCTAGCCTTGCAAATGTGAACAGAAAAGCTGGAATGTCATTCAAAATATATTTGCACTGTACTCAAAACACCATATGTTGTTCCAGCACCTTTCTGGATGACATCGGTTATAATCGCTGATTAAAACATGCAACAACAATAAAACACTGAATAATCGCAGTTGTAGCAACAGAACAAGAACGACCTTACTTCTCAGCATTTTTCGCTTCACCTTCACCTGCTCAGCGTTGTGTCCTTCTCCTGATTCACATTTTCCTATCTTGTGATGTACGGACGACACCTCAGAATCTTCCCCATTTTCTATCTGCATGCATGCATACCTAGTACGTAGTTGTTTTTCACTACATTCAAAGCTTTGAGCTCCGAGTCCAGGTAGGACTTTTCAGTCCTGGGGATTCAGCCTGCTTCTAAACTGTTTTTCTTTTCGCTTGTTCAATGTTTTTTTCTTGTTTCAATATTCACGTGTATGATGACGTCTTCTTCATTTAATATCGCCGAGTCATAATTATCTGCTAATTATGTATTCGTAAAATGAAAATCTAGCCGATCTAGATCTAGATAATCTAATCACGAATACTGGAAAAGGCATAGGCACGATACAATTGAAAACATCCTTACGGGTAGCCGATAAAAACATCGGAGACCGAGATTCAACACACCTCTGGCTCCGTGTGCAGGAAAGCATATTCCAACCATCGCCGCGGAAGCAATGTTGAAAACCTCGGTTGTTAGAACTCCTGATGTTGTGCCCAACCGGCACTCGGTCCTACGTTTAAAACAGTCTCGGTTTTTCGACATTACTTTTCGCAGCTCCGGCGGCCTTGAATTTATAGTCCTTCACTACGGCAGAAAACTTCCGATCATTCAGCATTGTCTTGCGTTTTCTTTCTGCATGTTGTGGCTTCGGTGGAGCTAAGTTTGAACACGGTCAAGAATCATGCTTCCCTTGGCTGCGCCTCTATGCATGCCTCAGCCGACATGCCTTACGTAAGAGATGTACGTGTGACGTATCACAATGTACCGCATGATACAAATATAATGTCGCACACAATAATGGCAGAGCGAATGCTCCATTTCATATCGTGCCATCGTTCAGTGGTGATATTAAGCGTATATATTTCGCAATAAATCGTTTGTCAATTTCGGCGGAAGTTTGGTGACGAGTTGGATAGTAATTTTATGACCACATCCTGCTCAAAAAGTATTTTCCCATGCATGCGCAATCAATCTAAAGTTGTACACATCTCGAACATATTCCAGTCATGCCAGACCGACTCCGTCCGACTTCAGCCTAACTTTCTGCGTGTTTCTCAGGCGGGAAATAAGTGCGCTTCAGGCGGAGAACTACAGCCTGGAGCGGCAGCTCTTCAGTTACCAGAAGTCGATAGCGTTCGCCAACTCGCGCGGCACCTACTCGGACGAGCTGGCCTCGCCAGAGCCACACCACGCGGCCTACCCGGACCAGCAGCCGGCCGGCTACTCGGACCAGCAGCCTGCCGGCTACCCGAACCAGCAGCCGGCCGGCTACCCGTACCCGCACCCGGCCGGCTACCCGGAGGCCGTGCACGCCAGCAAGAACGGCATCGAGCACGCGCCGCGCGGCTTCGCCGGCTTCGACGACGCAGACTACAACGCCTGACCGCGCGCCGGCTGCACGCCGATGGTCGGCCGACGTGGCGCCGGCGGCGGCCCGGCGGCCGAGGCGGCCGGCCGAGCCGCCGAGTGGTGCCGCCAGGCGGCCAGCCAGCACGGGCTGCGCGAGGCGGCCGGCCGCGCCGCCCGGGCCGCCGACCCGGGGCTCGGCGAGTGGTCGGCCGCGCAGCCGGCCGGGCACGACGCCGCCGGCTGGCCGGCCGAGGTGGCGCGCTGTCGCGACCGCGGCCGGCCCGGCTCGAACACGCCGCACACGCCGCACGCGCGGCGTGACTCGTCGCGCGCCGCCGGCGAGGGCGTGTACGCGCCGCCGGACGCCGCGGCTGCCGGCGGCGAGTCGTCTGGCCGGTGACTACCCGATGTGGCGGACACCGCGACTTGTCGTGCCGCCCCGGCCGTCCGGCTGCCGGGGCAGCACGGCCGCTCCTCGCACGGCACGGCTCTCGGCGCGGCTCACGGCGCGGCTCACGGCGCGGGACTGAGCGTGTTCCAACTGTTGGTCGCCAAAATACGCCTGGTTTTTAACAGGTGAAATGCGCATCGACTGACTGTCTGTCCAGACAGCTCGCCCAGTCCACTCCGCACCAAAGTGGGGAAAGTAGAGGAGGTAACTGGAACGGAAAGAACAGGAAGAACCGCTTTGACTGGTTTATGAAATCAGTGAGCTTGAGCCAGAGTACATCAGTGTGACCAGTACGAGCTGGGGGCCGACACGGATGGAAACTTTACCACCATTATTTCCTTTAAATCGACATGGACATGGTATTAAATTTCAATTTTTTTTCCTAGAAAACTGCCAGGATTTGATGAATTGATATCAAGATACGGACGTGTCTTATGGATACACTGCAGATAAAGTCACTCGTCTAGCGCCCAGCAATTTGATGAAATCCAACGTCGTGGGGAAAAGGATCACCATGACATTGGATACTATCGATGAAATCCTGTGCGTAATGTATGTACATTCCACATGAAGGCCTGCTGAGGGAATAAGAACTACCCGACATCGAAGTGGGACGCTAGATTTTGCTGTAGATGTGGTACTCTAGATAGTGAAACCCAGGTGGTGCTTTAACGGGACTGCTTTTTACACTGGATTGGTGTTCCTGAAATGTGTTCTTTGAGTATTTTTGATGAGTGTCAGTGATAGAATGTGGAATATAGAATGAGTGGAATATTGGGCGTGCAATGGGCTGTTCTATGGCACAGCATAAACATATTTGGCGGATGTGCGAATTATATTTTGCAAGTACTGATGCATGCAGCGCCACAATAATCTTTGCGTTTCAAGTTTTAACTTCTATCGTGTAGCACATAAGAATGTTTTCCACTTACAAAACGTACCCTTAAACTTAGATTCTACCACTTTATTCTGCATTGAACATTGAATATCACCTCCTCCATTTCATAATTAAAGCATGTGGATCACGTTTCGAACTCTCTAAAACCGCTTCCTCGTTGAAGTTAGCTTGCATTTAGGTGCAATGCAATTTTGAAACGAACACTTAGTGTGCATTTTGATTGATCTTAGTCAAGCCCAGGAACGGAGCCGTGGAATAAAATGGACTCAATGGATATATTCATTTTAAGTTGATGTCAATCCTGTGCAAAGTGTAAATGTATAGCTAGCAATCAACTCGTCAAAACTTCACACTCTTTACCCGTGCTAGTTCCATAATTCGTCAACACTTTTGTCAAGACTGATGATGAGCTCCTAAGATGTCTATTGAATGTGTCACTAACATTAAGTGATAACAAGTGTCATATTATAATGCGATGAAATATTGTAACATTGTCTCACCCCGTGCGCTCTCGAATCCAGAGAAGCCTTAGCTCGGAGATTATTCTGATATCACACTAGGTATGGATGCCCTTTCCCAGCTCGAGAAGATTCTTTATTCATGATGCATCTGATTATTTCATGACAAACCTGACGCACGAGATTCATACCGTAAGCGGAGCACATGACCTCCCAGTCAAATCCTGTGCATACAAATGTTTGTTGCAGCTCGGTCTGCCACGAAGTGTGGTCGGATGTGGCATTGCTGACGGCTGGCTTGTTTTCCACGGGATTCTCGCCTTGGGGAGGTTGCAGCACTGCGGGAGCACTGTACCGATGGCGACCTCTGTAGTTTGGAGTCCATTCGTGCTGTACGGAACCAATATATTTGGCATTGTATGCTTATCGGCTGTGTGGCTAAAAAAGTAAGCATGATATTGTAGCACACAAGACACGACACACGCGGACTTGGGGAAACCCTGTGAGAGGCACCTGCGTTTGTCATGCCTTATTGAGCAGTCTTGCATTACACTGCTTACAGCATTGACCGCAAAACACGACGAATCTGAAGAAATGTGCTTTCTAGACGGGGGGGAAAGCCGACACTAATATTTTCCGAAATAATTGTAAGGAGGTTATGGCGCGCCTGCCTCCGCCCGTGCCCGGCGGTGCGCGGCGTGATGACCGGGCGCACGGAGAGCAGCAGCGGCGTGGATGGGGCCGGCAGTGCAGCGGGCGCCACGTGTTGTGCGCGCGTGCTGCTGCTGAGTGTGCCTCTGCGGCGGCGCGCCCGGGGCCATGCGGTGGTGGCCTCGGGTCGCCTTGGCGGAGGAGCCGGGGTCGGGCCCGGGACGCGATGGCGCGAGGTTGTGGGTGCGGCGCGCTATCCGGCAGTGACCGGGCCGAATACCGATGGAGATTGTGCCGCAAATACAGGAACTGAAGCCAGGAGACTTGGGTTCGCAAGTGAGCAGTGACACGTAGCCTACACTACGGAGCCTACACTACGGAGCCTACCCACGGAGCCTACACTGGTGACAGCGGTGGGATTCTGTCCGTTACTATCCCGCGGACATGTGGATGGGCTCGTGAAGCTGCTGCATTCATCGCAAGTGGAGAACGTGAGTGGCTGCTGCTGACGGCGGGCTCCGGGCTGCACCTCTGGTCTCGGTCGACCGTGGCCGTGCTCGTCACGCCCTGGTGGCTACCGTCGACCACTACTGGCGTTGTATTGTCTGGGCTGCCGCCAGTCTCCTGCGTGGGTCCCTGCTGCGGCCGAAGTTCCTGCTCTTCCTGGTGGTGAGCGAGCGCTGGATTGCGGCTGCTGGGAGCACGGACAGTGGTGCTGCCGCGGCACTCAAGAGCGAGCTACCGTTCCCCGTTCTGGCGCAGTGCCGTGCTGGCGGGAAGACACGGCTGCGCTGGTTCCGGTGGCCTCCGGCCTGGCGACTGGTGCTGTGCAGCAAGCTGAGCTGCAGCTTCTTCGACTTCCTGCGCCGCTCTGCAGAGTTGGCGAGTAGTGGGTCCGACTGCTGCTAGCGGCACCGGGTGCGCTACGCTCTGACTGGCTGGCGGGTGTCTGCTGGAGACGGCCGACCGCTGGACGCACGCTAGACCGAGGTGTACTCTGGTCAGGCTCTGGTTTGGCTCATCGGATGTTCCAGCTTCCTCGTTAAGATAAGTTCTGCACTGTTCATTGCTTGTTATGCCTGTGTTCCTAGTTGTGTCGCAATTTTGTTTTGCGTACTTTATTGGTCGGTATAATGGAGTCTAATGAAAGTTTGCAGTATCGTGTCCGGCCTGGGGGGTTGTCGATGTCGGCACCAAAATTTTCGGTAGAGGGTTCATTCGGCAGATGTGTGGCTGATCTAGACATTTACTATATTTTACACAATTTCGATGATATCCGGGCTCGTTTCTTCCCCCTGTGCTTGTCCGGGTGGCACGGGACGCGTATGATTCGCTCCCGGAAGAAAAACTGTCTACTTGGGGCCTGGCTGTCGCGGAGCTGCGAGAACTGTTTGAGCGGCCATGTGTGCTGGACGCGTACGCTCAACTAAAGCGATTACGTTTCGAGCCTAGTGAGCCTCTCGAGGTATTTGTGATCATATTCAAAAAGTTAGTGTGGCAGGCATATCCCGACAGTGACAGCGATGTGGTTTATTTCAACCCATTTTTGGGGACTGCCAGAGCGGTACCAAGCCGAGTTGATCGCTAGCGGCGTGGATAATTTTGCGGACTCCAGGGTCAAAACCCGTAACATGATGCGTGCTGATCACTTCCGTGGTCGGGTGAGTGGTCCCTCAGTCAGGCAGGTTGAGACCCCGGAGGCGGCTCTCCTAACCCAGATTCTTGACCGAATAGAGCAACTGGAACAGCGGGTACAGTCGGCCGGCATCGAGACGTCCCGTGATGGCCATCGCCCTGGGCGGGGCGCAGATCCGCGGCCGCCACGTCTGAGCCGTGCGATTGATGGGGCGGTCGGGCCGGTGAACGCCTCTGGCTCTGCCAGGTGGTGCGGCGGAGGGGCGTACCCGCAGTGCGATGCCCGATCGTGTTTGTTACGCGTGTGGTAGTCGCAATCATCTGGTGGCTCATTGCCGGCACCGTAATAGTGTGTTTCTCCTGCAACCAGCGTGGACACATCTCACCAGTGTGTACCAACCAGGGAAACTGGCTTCGGGTCCTGCCTCGGGGGTACGGGGGCACGGACCCATCCGACCGAAATCCGTCTCAGTAACTAATAAGCATGAAAGTCTGAACAGTGTTCTGCTGTCTGAGCAGCTGACGTTCCCTGCTATGTTGGCCGGTCGGGCGTGTACTTGCTTGGTCGACACCGGGTCCATGATAAACGTAATACATCAAGACATTTTTGATCAGCTGTCCGGCATAAAGTTGCAAAAGACTTCAGTGCAAGCCAAAGCTGTCTCGCAGTCTGAATTGACCATCATTGGCTGCTTTTCTGTTCCTTTCGAGTTATCTGGCCAAACAAGGGTGGTGCTTTTCTATGTCTCGCCTGTTATAGACGTTCAGTGCTTGTTGGGCTTGGATTTCTTGAGGGCAGTCCCTTGCGTAATTGACTTGGCAAGGAGGCGTCTGGTGCCGACACCTGGTGAGCAAGTTCGCACGATGTCCGGCGAGGTCACGTCGGTTGGTCGCGTCGTCGTGGGGCATGATTGGTCCATAGCTCCGGGTACGGAACAAATTTGTTCGGGCTTCGCTCACCATTGCACCTACAATGGTACCGCGCTTATCGAGCCAACACTGGAAATTCCGGGCATCGAGGTGGTTCGATGTGTTGCCGAAGTTAAAAATAATGTTTTGCCGTAATGGTTCGAAATGTCGGCGCAGACTCGATCGCCATTCCCAACCATTCCCAAACATTCAGAGCTTGGTAACCTTCGTCAGTTTTTCGGAAGAGCTACCGACTGGCTCCCATGGTATAAAACTGCCTGTCGAGATTGCAAAATTGGTTAACCTGTAGGGGGCGAGTATTGTTGAAGAACAGCAGGCACTGTTCTCCGTGCTAAAAATGTCACCAGTCCATGTTCAACGGCCTCATTGGGGTCACTAGTCTAGTCTCCCATTCGATTGACACTGGCGATCGTGGCCCGGTGCGACAGAGCCCTCGCCGTATTCCTCCACACCTCTGTGATGAGGTAAAGTCGCAGATCCAGGAAATGGTGGATCAAGGAATTTTTGAATAATCAGACTGCACCTGGTCATCGCCAATTCGTCTGGTGCGCAAGAAATCTGGGGAACTCCGTATTTGTGCTGATATGCGTCGGCTAAACTCCATTTCTAGATTACTGGATTTTCCCATTCCAAGGATAGACTACTCGCTAGAGACACTTGCAGGGTCATCTTTCTGTACTCTCGACCTATTCAAAGCCTACTTGCAGATTCCGGTTGATCCAGCTGACCGATTGAAAACTACAATAACCACTCCATTCGGTAATTGGCGGTACAAGCGAATGTGTTTCGGCCTGAATTCGGCACCGTTCACATGTGCCAAGCTGTTGAATATCGTTCTGGGACCGCTAGGTAAAGATATTTGTGTTCACTACTTTGACGACGTCATTGTACATGGCAAGGATTTTTCTACAGCGTTGAAGAACTTGGACAGTCTTGCTGCGGTTGAGAGCCGCTGGACTGACATCAAACATAGCAAATTGTCGGTTATTCCAGAACAAGGCGAATTGTCTCGGCTATGTGGTGTCCGAAGCAGGTCTATCAACGGACCCAGAAAAGGTCAGGAAGGTGCGCCATTGGCCACAGCCACGCACCGCCAAGGAGATGTGTAGCTTTTTGGGCTTGGCAGCTTAGTTTCGCCGATTTATTAAGAATGTTTCCCAGATCTCCTCGCCTCTGTTCGACCTCACCAGGAAGGGTGTTCGGTTTGAGTGGTCGGCTGTGGCTGCAGATTCATTTGATGAGGTAAAACGAGCGCTAGTGGACGCGCCAGTCATGGCTCTGCCTCGTCTTCGATCGGACGCTGGCTTGTTCACTTCGGAGTGTGACGCAGGTAACCAGGGGATAGGGGAGTGTGACGCAGGTAACCAGGGGATAGGCGCAGCGTTGCTCCAAGACCAAAATGGGCAGGAGAAGGTGATTGCTTATGGGAGCCACAGGCTGAGAAAGTCCCGGAAAAATTACTGTCACAAAACGAGAGCTCTTGGCTTGTGTAGTGTTCGTCCAGAATATTCCCATTTTCTTGCAGGCAAGCACTTTCGGCTACGCACGGACCATGGCAGTTTGCAATGGCTGCTAAACTTCAAAAATCCCACTGGCATGTTGGCCAGGTGGTTCGATATTTTGGGTACTTTTGATTTTGAGAATCTTTATCGCCCTGGAGCTCAGCACTCCGTGGCTGACGCTCTCAGTTGCAGACCAGCCGACACAACTGATGTTGCATGCCAGACGGAGAGTGCTGCGAGCTGCAACAGGATTGCTGTCGCTGACTGGCCATTAAGCTACATCCAGTCCGAGCAGGCAAATGACCCTATCATCGCCGAGGTATCTCGCCTGCTTGCAGAGGGAGTGCGTCCCGTGCGGAGCACAGCTTCCCCACGGTTACGACCTTGGCTGCGACACTGGACTCGCTTGAAACTCATCAAGGGTGGGCTGTTCCGCGTGTACAAGCGCCATGCGCGCTCGTCCGAAGAGTTGAAAGTGGTTGTACCCCAGAGCCTGAGAGGGCAGGTGTACTAACGTCACTGCATAGCGGCCCGTGTGGTGGACATTTTGGCGCAGACAAACTTCTAGCTCTGATCCGTCCTAGGTATTTTTGGCCGACAGTGGCCACTGATGTCGATGGGTTTTGCAAAGAATGTGACTGATGTGACGCGCGTAACAGTCCGATTCCGGCACCTAGGGAGTCTATGGGCGAGCTGTACGCGTCTGAACCTTGGGAGGTTGTGTATATTGACTTTATGACCGACTTGCCTCTTTCCAGTCGGGGTAACAAGCACTTGCTCGTCTGTTGTGATCATTTTACGAGGTGGGTGGAGGTTTTCCCATTACCAGACATGCGGGCAAGCACAGTAGCTACTACTCTGACTCATGAGCTATTTTCTCGCTTTGGTTTCCCCAAACGACTGCATTCGGATTGCGCAGCTAACTTTGAGTCGGCTTCTCACAAAGGTTTGCCGTATAATGGGCGTAAAAAAGACGAATACTACTAGTTTTCACCCTCAAGGAAATAGTAAATTCGAAAGAGTAAGTCGTACTATTTTGGGTATGCTGTCAATATCTTTTTGAAAATCAGTGAGTGGGGCGAACACTTACCACTACTAATGTTGGGGTATCGCAGTCCGATTCACAAGTCATTGGTCTACAGTCCCTTCTATTTGATGTTCGGTCGCTAGGCACGACTGCCGGTCGACGTGGAAATTGATGCACCGCGAGCCCTGAAATCAAGCAGTGTGTCATCATATGTTGATTGTCTCTGCAAAGGTCTGTGTGAGGCCTACCGAGAGGCGATACACGTGTCTAGTGCGAGCCACGTGAGAAATCGGAAACTTTACGAAACGAAGCTTAACAGCTTTAGTTACCAACCAGGGGACCAGGTAATGTATGGCAACGTAGTGAAGCGAGGCGAGTACTATAAATTCGTACGACCGTGGAAATCTGCGACTATTATAGCTAAGCAGGGAGAGTTTAATTACAGGGTTAGACTGGAAGACTGGAAAATGTTGTTGGTACATCACAACAGGCTGAAGCCGCGCCCGTCATCCAGTCTCAATGACTACACCACTCCTCGTGTATCGCAACGTAGCACGGAGTCCCGCTCCATCACTTCAGACTCTACCGCGTCCACTCTCCCTGACCCGGTACCCGGGTGCGCGCCTAGGCCGGCCGAGCGACGAGCCGGCCCGCGACCGTCGCCGCGGACGCTGGCGCCGCAGCACGCGAGCCGCCCTGCCGGAACCCCGATGCGACACCCAACCAGCCAGGACTGATATCACCGACTACATCGAACCAGAAGTTTTGTTTTCGTTTACTACATTGCCGCCTATTTGTGTTGGGCGGGGGAGGAGATAGCCGGGTTGGAACCACATTGTACTCCCCGTCCACTTCCGCGGAAGTCTTGTAGAGTTAAAAATCCTGCGGGTTGGTTCGAATACAGTTAGCGGGTAGCGTATTCATGCCGGTCATGGTGAATAGTACCGTCAATGTGATTGTAGGTTGGGGGCGAGCCGAAGCTGGTGGGAGATCTGGGACGAACTATGCACGCTGTCACTGACGAGTTTATGCCGATGAGCCCGTGACATTGTAGTTGGAGTCCGGCAGGGCCCGCTGTGTCTTCGACTGCAGTGTGGCGCTTAGCAAATTTAAAATGTTTTCACAGCTCGAGCAGCTCGGTCAGCCAGTGTCGGGTAGCCACTGATACACAGTGCAGTGCTAACGGCGTGAGTGTGCCGCAACCCGGTCACTAATAAACATATTCTGGTTTCCAGAGCCTGCCGGACGACGGCGCCCGGCCAACGAAAGGGGGAGGAGTGTAAGGAGGCTGTGGCACGCCTACCTCCGCCCGTGCCCGGCGGTGCGCGGCGTGATGACCTGGCTCACGCAAGGGGAGCAGCAGCGGCGTGGGCGCGGCCGGCAGTGCAGCGGGCGCCACGTGTTGTGCGCGCGTGCTGCTGCTGAGTGTGCCTCTGCGGCGGCGCGCCCGGGGCCATGCGGTGGTGGCCTCGGGTCGCCTTGGCGGAGGAGCCGGGGTCGGGCCCGGGACGCGATGGCGCGAGGTTGTGGGTGCGGCGCGCTATCCGGCAGTGACCGGGCCGAATACCGATGGAGATTGTGCCGCAAATACAGGAACTGACGCCAGGAGACTTGGGTTCGCAAGTGAGCAATGACACGTAGCCTACACTATGGAGCCTACCCTCGGAGCCTACATAATTATCCAGATTGGTGCGGGTGAACATCTCGCTCGTTCTGCACAGCTTGTGCCGACTGCAGTTTCCGGGGCCGAGGTGCACCAGGGCGCCGTGGAAAACCACCGACGGCTATGTCAGCGACCCTTGACTCGGCTCCGCGCCTGTAACACTTGCGATGGGGACTTGAAACGGTGCTCGGTGATGGCGGAGTGGTGGAAGCGCGGGAGTTCGACTCGGGAGTGGTGTGTGTTGTGGTGTGGGTCTTCCCGACGGCACTGGAGCAATATCACATTCACAATGGAATCGGAGCTTATCCGAAGATCCATTTGAACGACGACCTTTTTCGGTGTTTCTACAGCCAGCCGTTTCGTCTACCCGGATAGCGAACGCGTCAGGCCAGGTAATTTTGGCAAGCCTCGCTTGGTTTGAAGACGCGCCGGAATCACATTTTGATCGCGAACGTCGGCCATGGTGGTGAGGCTCCAGTTTCAATTGCACCCCACAGCGACGATTGCCCGGTGGACTCGTGCCTTTGCCTGTTCTGGAGCATCTGACCACGTGTTGCCAGTTTTGCGCTGACTAACTGACGAGGCGCTGCGGGACCAGCCAGGCTGATCAAGCAGCAGCGACTGCAGCCCCTGCTGCTACTACACACTGCTGCTACTACAGTCACTGTTGCTACTGCAGCCACTGCTGCTACCGCAGTAACTGCTGCTACTGCAGTGGCGAGTTGGGACTTGCTCAGAGTTGAGAAGGCAGTGCGGCTGGGTTAGGTGCACGGGCCGGTTTCCGCCGACGCCGCAGAGCTTGGTGCAGGGCGTGCTGGCGGCCTAGGCGGCGACGCCACGCACCAGGTGGGTCCGTTTGGAGGCTCCCTTTGCCAGCAAAGAACGAGCCTCCTCTCCTCCCGAGGATTTTCCGCGGAGGAGCGTGAGTAAAGCAGATAATGTGCCAGTTAGTACCAAAATACATTCATACTAGAGTTTCACTGTGGTTCTTTTACTGTTAACATATTTAACATCGATTTCATTAATATTGCCTGCAGTAGAAAATTATAAAGGCTGAAGGCAGCAACGTAACATACTCAAGGTAAGACGTACAATTTACAAGTGCAAGTTCCTTGCCTTGATATTACATAGCCATGTATTATATATGGCCTTACTCCTAGCTGTCATACACTTCAACATTTACATGTATTTTGATCATTGAAGCATACAATTACTGCCAAGATACATACATTGCGTGACTGTATTATGAAATAGAACGTACAAAATTCCACATTTCAATGGATTTTCAGTTTGGCACAGCACCCAAATATCTAACCTTTTACAATAATGAAGTCCACAACCTATTATATCTTCAAGTGCGAGAACGCCTGTCAGAATCTCAGAATCCCCGAGAGGATTAGGCACTCGTGGTGCGACCTGACAAGGTCACACGAGGAGTGATATGAAGAGTGATGATGTGACGAGTAACGAGAGATGCTTCGTCATGTGACCTGAGAAGGCACATGACGAGCATGGCAACTGACTCGAGTGGATCTTCAGCTGGGTAACCGCGTAGTGGCATTGACAGCACGTTAAACATTGAATTCAAATTATGTCGTTCAACAGAAATGGTTCGGTAAGATGGTGGTGCCATGGTATATGCAACAATCTCTGCTTAGCAAAGAACTGATCCCAGAATCTATTCAATGAAGACATATTGCTTAAAAGTACAAAACACCGATTTACAACGGAGACTACCACCAAGGCTTTTCATCGTCCAGTGATGTGTACATCCAGGCTGATATTTGAGAACCCTGAAGATAATGAGATGAATTTAGGCCGATTGCAGGATATGTATTTTTGAACACTACTTCTGGTGCAAGCAGTTAATGGGCATAGGAAAGTCGATTTTATGCGATGTACTCCATAGACGTCGTGGTTAAGCTATACAATCATTGGGGCAAGCGCGTTGGCGCATCAAAGGGAGGGGGCATTGGAGCAGTCCCGCTCCCCATGAGAGGTTGTGGGCCGAAAATAATCGCGCCTCTGTTCGGAAAAATAGCGCCAGGTTCCATAAAAACCATGCTGGTGTACCCAGCAATCGCACCGGGGTCCACAAAAATCACTTTGGAGCCGGCAAAAAGTCGCGCAACGATCCCTGAAAATGAGGCTGGGGCCTCCCAAAATCCCACCAAAACCCATGAAAATCACATTGAATGCCTCAAATCGTCCCGGGACCCTAAAAATGACTGATGGCTCCAAAATGTGGGATCAGGTACCTGAAAATACCGTTGGACCTCCAAAAAAAGTCGCGCCGGGACCCCGATAAGTCGCGCCAGGGCCTCATGAAATCACGCTAGGGCCATAAAAGGTCGGACCATGCCCCTGTAAATCACGCTGAGGGCCAAGAAGTTTCTCCGGACCCCCCGAAGATGACGCTAGGCTCGAAAAAGACTGTCCGGGCCCTCAAAATCACACTGTGCCACAAAAGGTCGGGCCGGGGCCCCTGATAATCGCGCTGGGGGCACAAAAGGTTTGACCGGGGCTCCTAAAAACCACGTTGGGAGCAGAAAATGTCGTGCCGTGTTCCTTCAAAATCACGATGGGGGGCGCAGAAAGACTGTCTGGGCCGCAGAAAATCACGTTGGGGGCAAAACGTTCGCGCCTGGGCCCAGAAATTCACGCTGGGGGCTGAAAAAAGCCGTGCCGTGGTTCTTGAAGATCACAACGGGGACTCAAAACGTTGGGCCGAGGCCAGTGAAAATCACGTTGAGCCTGAAGGTACCAAAACGTCGCACCCGGGCCCCTGAAAATCAAGCTAGGGGCTCGACAGGTCGCACCGGGGCCCCAAAAGTCTCATCGGGAACACAATAAATGAAGCCGGAGTAACGAAAAAACAGTCTGGACATGGAAAATCACTTTGGGCTCCTAGCGGTCGATCCAAAAGAAACCAGAACGTGTTGGGTCCCCAAAGACGTGTCGGTGCCACTAAAACTCGAGAGGCATCCCAACAAATGAAGACATGGTCCAAAAATCGCACTTAGACCCAAAAACGTCGCGCCGCTGCCCTTGGATATCATATTAGGGGCCCATAGTGTCCCGCTGGAGCCCCACAAGTCGCAGCTAGCTTCCCAAAAATCCATTTCTACCCGGAATGTTACTCGACAGCCACAACAATTGCGTTAGACCACAAAAACGCGTCTGGCCCCGGAAAAGAAGCGCCTTGGAGCACCGAAAAAATTGCACCGGGAGACCGAAGAATCGTACCGAGGCCCAAAAATATCGCGCAAGAGGCTTACAAAAAATACAAGTCAACCGCAAAACAATCACAAAAGGACTCCATCGAGTCGACCCGAGCAACGGAAAATTCAGACCATGCCCCGAAAGAAAGTTCTCCAAAAATCAGACCGTGGCTCGGACTTTACATAATTCAAGAGAAGTCAACAAAAATTGCGTCGAGCCCAGAAAACTGGCGTCGGATACCCGGAACCACGCGCCTGGGCCCGAAAAGTTGCGACGGGACTCCGAGAAATTATACCGGAGCCCCCAATATCGTACTGGGGTCCCACAAATGTGAGCGAGGAACCCTAAATAAACACAGGGGGATCCTAAGAGCACAACTGGAGGAAGAAAATGCACCTGGCCCTCCAAAGGGTACCGACTCTGGAAAAAAAGCAGCAGGGCCTTGAAAACCATACACATTTGTTAAAAAAAAAACATCCGAACACCATACAATTCTGTTAGCCTGCCAATCTTGGTCTGCCACACACCGGATCGAATAATTTTCAACCAGCGATCACCCGTGTTTTCTGTTTCTCATCCTTTCCAACATCAATAATGAGACTTCTTTTGTCATGGGCCAGCAAGTAAGCTACGTTCTTGCTTATTCTTTCTCCTCGCCAACATCGGTGACATTTACAACGGGGACATCTTAGAGACGTATGTTGCAACCCCCCCCCCTACACACAGCGGAAGTTGAAGAAATTTTGTTTGAACGGCAAAAGGTACTAATGGTTTCACTTGCACCAGGAAGATAAACCTATTATTACAAAAGAATCCATCAGTCGTGAATAGAGATCGAAGCTCAGAGTGAAGTGTGAATTTGAAAGTGCTTATACTGTGATGATAGTTCTTTTTCAGTACCACATGTTGCTGTTGGCCATAGGCGCGTCCAGGGGTCCTGCCCCATCCCTGTTGGCGGTGAATGTCGTGTGTTCGCCATTAAAATTATCGTGTTCTCTATCCACAAGTGCTCAGCCAAGGCACTTGCGAAATCCCTGGGTGCGCCCCTGCTGTTGACCCTGGCCCCCCACTTTTTTCAGACGTTCCTACGCCTATGCTGTGAGGTGCGATCCCCTGGTGTCGGTGAAGGCCAGTTGACTGGGAGGGCTGGCGGTGGTGGCGAGTGTGTGCGCCGGCTGTGCGTGCGGCACAGCATTGCCGCTCGGCCGGTGCGTGGCTGGACGCTGCTGGGCTGCACTGGCGAGCAGCCGGTGAAGCTGACCTTCACCAGCAGGCGAGCAGCCGGTGAAGCTGACCGAGGCGAGGACTCGATTTGGAGCCATGCACAGTGCAATTGACACCGTCACCGCTGAGCAGCCGATCGCGTTTGGGCACTGGACGGCAGATGGCGATTGGCAGAGCATCGACTACGGAGGAGCAGATGGCGAGCATACTATCGACTACGGAGGAGCATGTTCTCGGCCTCCGCTCAACGCAGTGCGCAGTGATGGCTCGTGCACTCGGCCGCACTCCGACTCGCCAGCCATCAGACCCGACTGGCCAGCCGTCAGACCATACTGGCCAGCCATCAGACCACACTGGCCACCCGTCAGACCCGACTGGCCAGCCACACATCGCACCACGTCTCAACGGCGCGACTGACCCCTCCTGGACGAGCTCTCAGATGTCTCCAGCGAATAACTGGGCTGCGGACGACGGCGAGGAGGCTACAGTGAGGTGAGTACCGAGTCCTCTCGCCATGGAATTACTGCGTGCGACTGCCGCCAGGCTGGACAGGCAGATTCAGGCTGGGCTGTCTGAGCCAGTGAGACATTGCTAATGGTCTGCTCCTCCGTAGGTCCTCCCACTGCTTATGGAGAAAGTCGTGTGCACCGATCATCGTTTGGCTAGATAAGGCACAACGTTCAAGTTAACTCCATGAATCTAAGCTGCGAGACGTCGGGATACGTATGGCTTTAAAAAGAAAAGATTCAAGAAACCACCACATAAAAGCTTAATCAATATCTGGCCGTAACAGAACCTTTGAAGGCCTCTTCGGCTGAGCTACAAGTATGCTTATTCCTTTTCGCTCCTCCAGCGGTCTGTCGAGCGCACCTCATTGTTTAGCTAGGATCGCAGGTGCTGTGGTTTTCCGCAACTAGTAGAGATGCTGGTATGGAGAGCAATGGTGTCACCCAACGGCAGGTTCTGAACTGACTGCATCACGCACATATCCGAATACAATTAGCCAATATACATACATTATGTCATGTTACATATCCATACACACACACATATATATATATATATATATATATATATATATATATATATATATATATATATATATATATATATATATATATATATGCATATATATATATATATATATGTCTATATATATATACATATATATATATATATATATATATATATATATATAATGGATCTATTTTAAAATCCATATAAAAGGAAGTGCTTCAGAACAATTCGCAGAGTACCCGAAGCCTCTAAATGCCAGTGAACTGTGAGCGAGGTGGTTTCTGGTTGCTAGCGAATATCCAGAACCTGACCTCGGAATACGTACACTGGTTATTGGTATTACGACACGTCGACCGTTGAGTCATGTAGCGTCGCCAATCTCTCACGCCGATTGGTCGCGGGCGAAGAGTAGCGATAGGTGAGACTCGAACCCACAACCTTTCGATTGTGAGACGAGAATCTTACCCCTAGACCACTCGTCCCCGAATACGTACACTGAATGAAAGCTTTGCAAGCATATGGCTTTAATTACACGTGCGTAAATCCTTGTAAGTCCTTGTATCCTTGTCGTAAATCCTTGTAAGCTGCTACCGCGCCGCTGATGTTGCCCATCGAATCGTAGTTTTCGTCTGTCGTTGATGAAAACAAGCGAAAGCAGCTTACCAACTAGCGTTCCAGCTTACCAGCTGGCTGTATTTGCAGACAAAGCTTGCATTCACATCGGTAAATAGTTTCGTTCGCGGCGAGTTAACCCGGAGCTGTATCGATTCACTGAAAATTCACTTTTTTCGTCCAATTTGTCCCCACTTAACCTGACAGCGCTCTCCGGCGGCAAACAGCCCACGACTCAAGTGGCGCACTTTTCCGAGCTTCCAACTGATCCACCCACTTAGCCGGTGCGTGTCCTTGTTATGTCGGCAACTCAAACTAACTGGCTTCAGATGAACACGTCGGCGGCTAAGTTGGGCTGCTCTGAGTCGATCCAGCCTGTCTCGAGTTGGGCCTGTTGCTGAAGTTGGGCTGTTCTGAGTCGATCCAGCCTGTCTCGAGTTGGGCCTGTTGCTGAAGTACATTTGCGACTGTGGAGAAGTTCGGTTTGAGTTTGATGCCTAGCGTGAGGATCCTTCGGCCTGCTCTGGCCATGTCGAGACGATGGGATGAAACAGACGGGGGAACAGTGCAGATATAAAAATGACTTGGATGGGGGGGTGGCAGGATGGGTGGGTGAGGTTGATCCGCGAAACTTAACACACTCGATCTGATGATAGCCTTCTGCTGATGTAGTCCAGCGAATATGAAGCAATGCAGTGTATTGATACGATCACGCAGTGGATGAAGCCACTTGGCCAATAAATTTCAATGATCTGCAATGCTAACTGCTTTCTCAGCAGCTCAGGTTATGTACTTAAATACGGCTGATGCAAGATAATTTTGGTAGACTGATTTCGAGTCTCATCAGGCGTGAAGCAGTAATCTTAGTTGGTAAAGCGAGAACCGATTTTCAACATACTTGACCACACTAGCTTCTATGTCGGGCCATAAGCTCGGTGCTAATTCTACCGAAGTTGGTAGACATATTGCTGACATGGCCATCGTTCCCACAATTAAATGCCTCATATACCACCAGGCTGTGCTGAACTGAAGATCGGTGGATGGATCTGGGAGCTGGTCAGGCCGTTCAACAATCCAAATTGTTTTTCTTGATTCAGTTGGCAAGTTATTATATCTTATTAGCCGGTGCCTGCTGTCATCAGTACATTCTTGTAATTTTTAGATGTATAATTTTCGTTTTATTCACAATTGCTAACAATCTATGATATGTTCTGCATACGAATGCAATTTCGAAGATAGTCTCGCCATTTGTATCAATCCATGTCACTCTTACCCAATTCACCTGCTGGTATTGCTCTGTTTTTGGCTGTTCATTTCATTGTGAACGCAGTACATGTGTGGGAAGCAGCGTGGTCTGGTCATTTTCTTTCTCCGATCTCAAATCAGGAAAACAACCACAATATAGGGCTGCTCGGTTCCGTTGTATATTAGTGGTATACTTACACTCACCGTAGGTCTATCAATTTTTTGTGAGAATGCTCTGCGATAAACAAACGCATTTTGTTCCCAGAAGCAAGAATGTGACCATCCAACGGTGAACCGCTATCAGCGTAGTCCAGGAGGTATAGGTGGCGCCACATGGCTGCGGGCCGCCGCATTCCACCCGTCCATTTCTAAATAGGTGGCGCCAGGCACAACACGCTACCACTAACTGGGTGACCACTTGAGCTGCTATAGCGGATAATTGGGAATGAGGGCGCAGCCCGCGCGAGTCAACTCCCGTGTGTATGATACCAGAGTTCACCTGAGCGGCCAGGCTCGGCCTGGGCCGACCCTGCCCTGCACCACAGGCATGCATTTGAAACAAACTGGTGTTATGCAGCGTTTCGAGTTTTAATCTCCTCACTCGGGGTAAGGTGAGCTTTTTTATTTTTATTTTACTAATTGTCCCGATGTTCTTCATGAAGTGCTCTTAATCATTCTCCAAGGAAGAAGTTCGCGGCGGCATATCCGCCCACAGGCAACTTTCAACAGTTTCCACGATGTAACTATTTCATTTCCAGGTGTAATGTGTGGTATTGTATTGCACTGCGTTCCATACCGGTAAACAAAGTGACGTTGGCTGTTATGCCGCAGTGCCATACCGACATTAGTTTTAACTGTCTCACTCAGAGCCAATTATGCTCTTCACGGTTTGAGATTGACCAAGTTTCATCAGCTAAGCAAGGAAAGGAAAGGGCATTCACGCGCGCCCCTGCACACACCTCGCGCAGCGGCCTACACTTGCCATCCGTCCCAGACGGTAAAGGAGAAGCGTGATTGATTGTGCTTTGGGGTCTCGAGTTCGATCCCAGGGAGGGCCCCAGGCGCTTTTTCTGCTTTTAGTGGTGCAATCTTCTGCTGGACTGACGCACGGGCAGCTGGTCGTACTGCTGGTCTGACGCATTGTGCGCGACGGCACAGTCTGCGAAAACGAACCGCGAAGTGGCGTTTTCAGCGCCTCAGGCGCCAGGGTCAGAGCGAACCGGGCGCATATATGGGAGACAATGATACTTTAGTAGCTGCGCTCTAGCTTTGAGTCGATGTTAGCACACTGCATGTAATGAAATTACTTCAACATGGCGACACGAACCGTTGTTCGCTGATGTAATTGTCGGGTGGACACCGTGATATCCATGGGTGGAGAATGTAGCATAGGTGATATGCTAACTGCAACAGGGAGTCTTGTTTCGCCGCATCAAAACTTCACCCTCGTTTTTCAATTGTTTGCAAACTTGGCAACACTAAGATTCTCCCATGCGACCCTAATTTGTAGCACGACCATTAAAAGAGACTTTAACATCGTGGGATTCTACGCGTAAAGTAAATTGAGAAACCCGAATCCAAGGAGAACACTGTTTGTTGCATAGGAAAATACCATGAATATTGACTGTATTACAAATAACAATGAATGAAATTTGTCAGCTATTACCGACCGCCTAGCATGAGTGCCAAGCCGGCCTGGCTTGCCAAGATCAGGACTGGGATGCCATTATTTCACTTCTTAGCAACCACAGTGCTATGCCGTGAAACAAAAACCAGGAAACGCAAAGTAGTCTTGAAGTAATGGCTACTTTCCGAACATCAACACTTCAAAATATGTTTCTGACTAATTGACAACCTTCCGCGCTGGCACTATACAAAAATCATACTTTAGAAAACTGCTCACGCTCTGCAACATGTTCTGGAATATGCCGCTTGCCTGTCATCCTTGCACGCTTCACGATGCGAGCTTTGGTACCTCGGCGTATATCTGCACGAATAGTGAATTTCCGCCACATTCAGAACTTTTCAGCACGTGCAATTTGTATTCTAGATGAATGAAAGCTTGGAAACGACCGGTCCCGTCAAGCACGCACATTTCTGTAATTTGAGCAATAAAGTATTGCACATGCCATACTATAGCGTATTGCGGGGGATATGTGACATACGTTCAAAAACGTATACTACACACACACACACACACACACACACACACACACACGCATATATATATATATATATATATATATATATATATATGTATGTATGTTCCAGTTCAGGTTTCATCTTTGATGCAGACATCACCACATCGCATGCGGGTACTGCTGAAGCCCCTGGCGGCAGCTATAGACATCGACATCGGCCGAGCGAAGTGATGTGCGAAGTCGCTCAAGCCATGCTCAAGGCATGGTCAATACAAATCGGCGTGGCCATGCCGCGGAGGTCGGCCACGTGCTAGGGCGACACGACGCTCGTCATCAGCACGCCGTTGTGGAGCCGGCCGTGAGCGCCGGTCCCTCACCCCTGCCATCTTCCCCTACGATTTTCCCGGCTGCTGCCGCGTCACAGGACAGGGGATGATTATCACCCCGGCCATCGCAAAGCTGAGACAGCCGTTGTGAAATGCCATTCTGCGCCGGATCTCGTCATCTCGGAGAACTGCCGATCGTCACCCCGGCCGGCGGCCACCGGAAACCGGCTGACGGCGGCGGCGACGGCTGGTGGGGCGTCAGGTGGTGAGTTGTGATCCTCTGTCGTGTAGGTGCTGTGGTCGGACGTCAATGCAGACGGGTTGAGGGCGAATACAGGGTCTTAGCCCTCGCCTGTGTAGCTGCTGTGGCGTCAAGCTGCTTCCTGTGTGAGGACACCGGCCGGCGTTCGCTTATCATGCGGCCGCTTTTGGCTGCAGTATGCTTCGTATGCTGCCGTGAGGCTCTGATTACGATGCAAAATATACACCGGTGTGGATGTTTCACCCGTGCTGTTATGCACACCTGCGCAGCTTCATATCTAACAATCGGACCAATATACAATCAACGCAAATAATTAGATGATGAGGACTACAAGCTGCTGATGAGACGACCAGGGATGACGCGCTGCTTCTGTTTTAGAACTCTTGCCCTCCCTCAGTGATTTACATCGTTGACCACCAGACCTGTGCGAGCGCACTAAACCGAACCAAGTTGGAAGCTGCTTAAGCTCCTAAGGAGAACATCGTGTTCTTTAGCGACACACACAGCTGCGTATGTTATGTGCCGTCGCGGCTTTCTCATGCCAAATGGTCACGGGGAGACCGAAATTCGCCACAAGTATCGGGATTTGAACCCGAGACTTATTACGAGCAGATCTATCCACTATGAGTAGGAAGAGATTTTACTTCCGGGGATTTCGTTTGCGGGCGTTTTCACCTACGTCTTTTTCAACTCCATGATTTCGCGTGCGTGTTTTCCCCTACTATATATCCGCCTACGGTTTTCTTCGCTAGCTGTTGTGCCACCTCCGGATTGTCACCTACTACGGTTTGAGAAGATTCGCATGCTTTATTTTTTCCTCAAACATTTAACCCCTGGACTCCTCGCATCAAGAGACAAGGTTGTTGTAGGTTTGCATTATATGTATATTTTGTTGCACATGGAAATAGTCATACATTCAATTTCATGTTATGGCTAAGAAATCATAATTAGCTGATACTTTTTTCTGTCACTCCATGTTGCCCTGAGGAAATGGTGGTTATTCTTCATCTTCATCCGTCCGAACATTTCGGTTCTTAGTTTCGGAACACGTCGGTAGCCGCCCGGAACTTGCGCGATCGTAAATTTTCGTGTCGGTTTGTTTTTGTCCCATAGACGGAGACGACCTATTAACCCCAACCGCGGTCGCATTATTGGTTCGCGGGCCGGATGTCGAAGCAGACTTAAATTGGTTCAACAGTGCCGATGGTGATCGTGGCTGGGTGGCCTGTCTGCACCTCTTGGCCCAACACTACGGAGACACGTCGAGATACGAGACACAAGATATCAAAGGAGTCCAGGATGGAGATCAGCTCACTCGGAGCGATCACATACGAGGCCTGGAACTCCAATTTGGTCTTTTAAAGGCATAGATGCCAATCCAAGCATTGTGTGCGTGCATTCACACATCTCCCTCTACTGTCGGTCTGGCGTGGGCTGGCTGCAGAATTTCGGCTTCGGGTTGTCGAGATACGGATTGGCCGAGGTGAAGGTAACTTTAAAACTTGGGTTTGGAAATGCATCTCCCATTTCATCATTTCTAACAACAAGTTAGAAATCACAAATCATAACGCCACCGCTAAACCATCAAGATACGACTTGTCGAAGCATCCCGACTTTCCATGTCCGTCCTGGAGTTAACTACAAAAGCCGTCCAACCCGACTCCGGGTAGCTGCGCGAGTTCTCCCGGCGAGTCCTCCAAGCGAGCGAATCGTGTGCTTCAACCGCACCAATCTCATCCGGACAACATTCCGCACGCAGATGTTACAAGTTACGTCAGAGACCATTTCAGGTCGGATCCGACAGTGGAGATCGCATCAGCTGTTTGATTGCATTGGATCAGTAGTTGGGATCATATCAGATCATAGGCTGGGTGGGAGCACGAATCTATCACACGGCTGATCAGGCTGGATCTATCCCAACGGATTATGGAACACGTTTCGCAAATGTTTGAGATACATTAGGTGTGTGCTCCTGCCTAGCCAATGCTTTGCTTCAGGCGCATATTTTTCGCTTACCTCCGCTGGTGGTAGTGAGATCAGAGGTCAGACTGGCGTCAGCCGCCGGCGGGTCAGAGGCCGAGTCACACTAGACAAGAGGTGGATCCGTACCAGACCAGGAGCTGCCGCTGGCCTGCTATCACGACAGATCTCCATCACACCTGATGGTGGGAACCCCTTCCCGGCTCACGACGAACACGCTCAGCTATCACATCACAGCTATCACATCACAGCTATCACATCACAGACATCACATCACAGACATCACATCACAGACATCGCATCACAGCCATCACATCACAGCCATCACATCACAGCCATCACATCACAGCTATCACATCACAGACATCACATCACATCTATCACATCACAGCTATCACAGCTATTACATCACAGACATCACATCACAGACATCGCATCACAGCCATCACATCACAGCCATCACATCACAGCCATCACATCACAGCCATCACATTACAGCTATCACATCACAGCCATCACATTACAGCTATCACATCACAGCCATCACATCACAGCCATCACATCACAGCTATCACATCAAGCCATCACATCAAGACATCACATCACAGCCATCACATCACAGCCATCACATCACAGCCATCACATCACAGCCATCACATCACAGCCATCACATCACAGCCATCACATCACAGCCATCACATCACAGCCATCACATCACAGCCATCACATCACAGCCATCACATCACAGCCATCACATCAAGCCATCACATCACAGCCATCACATCACAGCTATCACAGCTATTACATCACAGACATCACATCACAGCCATCACATCACAGCCATCACATCACAGCCATCACATCACAGCCATCACATCACAGCTATCACATCACAGCCATCACATCACAGCCATCACATCACAGCCATCACATCACAGCCATCACATCACAGCTATCACATCACAGCCATCACATTACAGCTATCACAGCTATTACATCACAGACATCACATCACAGACATCGCATCACAGCCATCACATCAAGCCATCACATCACAGCCATCACATCACAGCCATCACATCACAGCCATCACATCACAGCCATCACATCACAGCTATCACATCAAGCTATCACAGCCATCACATCACAGCTATCACATCACAGCTATCACAGCTATCACATCACAGCTATCACATCACAGACATCACATCACATCCATCACATCACAGCCATCACATCACAGCCATCACATCACAGCCATCACATCAAGCCATCACATCACAGCCATCACATCACATCTATCACATCACAGCTATCACATCACAGCTATCACAGCTATTACATCACAGCTATCACATCACAGCCATCACATCACAGCCATCACATCACAGCCATCACATCACAGCCATCACATCAAGCCATCACATCACAGCCATCACATCACATCTATCACATCACAGCTATCACATCACAGACATCACATCACAGACATCACATCACAGACATCGCATCGCAGCCATCACATCACAGCCATCACATCACAGCCATCACATCAAGCCATCACATCACAGCCATCACATCACATCTATCACATCACAGCTATCACATCACAGCTATCACAGCTATTACATCACAGCTATCACAGCTATTACATCACAGCTATCACAGCTATTACATCACAGCTATCACATCACAGCTATCACATCACAGCTATCACATCACGGCTATCACATCACAGCTATCACATCACAGCTATCACATCACAGCCATCACATCACAGCTATCACATCACAGCTATCACATCACAGCTATCACATCACAGCTATCACATCACAGCCATCACATCACAGCCATCACATCACAGCCATCACATCACAGCTATCACATCACAGCTATCACATCACAGCTATCACATCACAGCTATCACATCACAGCTATCACATCACAGCTATCACATCACAGCTATCACATCACAGCCATCACATCACAGCCATCACATCACAGCCATCACATCACAGCCATCACATTACAGATATCACATCTCAGCTATCACATCTCGGCTATCATATCACGGCTATCATATCACGGCTATCATATCACAGCTATCACATCACAGCGTTTGTCTCAAGCACCACCTGCCTCTTCCTACTCCTCCATCCCTACCCATACTCCTCTCTCCCCTTTCTCCTTCCTCCCTCTCCCTCCTCATACTTCTCCATCTCCTACTCCCCCTCCCCCTACTTTCACCTCCCTCTACTCCGACTCGCCCTGGACGTCGGGCCTCTGCTTCGCTTTTTCGGTCGCAGGTGGGCAGTGGAGCCTCTCCGCAGGTTACGATGCTGCCCACACTCCAAGTGTACTTCTATGCGTCGTGTATGTACGTGTGTCTGTGTATGTTTCACCCATGTATGTGTGTCGGACTTTACGCCACGTTCCTTGCTTGTCGGCGTCTCATCTTTCTTCGCTTTCTTAATTGATATAACCGGATGCCATATAAGCCGGATTAACGTAACCCTTTCCTTAACGTAGCATATCTCTAGCGGATGGCACTCGGCCTCTGCTAAAGATGGAAAAAAAAATCCTCCCCCTAGTCCTTCCGCCCTCCCCATACCCCTCCCCTACTCCTCCCTCCCCATACTCCTCCGTCCCCCTACTTCTCCCTCCATCTACCCTCCATCCCCTACTCCTCCCTCCCATTGCCCATCCCTGCCCCTACTCCCCCCTCCCTCCCCTCATCACTCTGTGGTGACGTCACGGAATATGCCGACGTCGAAATGGTCTCACGGTCGAAATGGTCTCATAGCCAGTCTCGTATGCTCCCCGGGCATGCAAGAATACGCGCTCTGAAATGGCCAGAAATAACATTTGTCCACAATTGGACATGATTGAGGCCGGGATACGATCAGAGTCTTGCATGAAACAGATCCGTCGTCGGGTTTGAACGACTCCCGAGCAGCCACTTTAAAAACGAATGGTTCGTCATTTCAGAGCGCGCCGCTGTCTACATCTACTCTTGATTGAGTTCGAGGAACATCGCACGCTCGCGGACTTAGGTTCCGAGTTGAGATGATATCCAACATATTCTGTCGGCATGTGACAGTACACTGCCGTCGGACTGCATCGGGCTTGGATAAAGAACGGTGCTCACAACTGCCATGCTCTTTCGGGAAGAATATTACGACAACGGTTCCAGAGTGCTAGGATGACGATTTGGTCAAGACGACAGCAAACCACTTCAGCACATGCATTTTAATATGCGTGAAAGTTGAGACCGCAAGGCTGCGGAGATACCGACAGAGATTAGTGTATGGTTTTCTGCCAGGTAGTTAGACTTCTTTCCGGACTGAATGCTGTAGCTACGTTATATATTGATGCTATATATATATATATATATATATATATATATATATATATATATATATATATATATATATATATATACACATATACATATATATATGTATTGTGTACCATTTGCTTTCTGCTTACGTCGCCAAATGTGAAATGGCGCCAAATCGGTTTAGTGAGATTCGGGAGTAGTTTCCACGGAGACAACGCCGAACGATCAGCCAAGTTGCGAGCTTGCCGGCGGTTTATTGTGTCAGGTTGTCCTGGCAGCGTGGCACGCCGGTGGATTATTGCTTCAGGTTGTCCTGGCCACCTGGCAGTGTGGCACACCAACAGATTATTGTGTCAGATTGTCCTGGCCAATTAAATAAATAGGAAAGTTTATGACATTGCCTTTCCGTCGCAAGCTTATTTTCACGCCGTATTATGCACCGTCTATTTACACACTCAGACCGCAATTGTTCTTTTTTGCACTTGTTGAATGTTTGGTGACAATGCTAACAAGTTATGTTAGGGAAGTACGTGTGCTTGTGTATGAAAACATGCACTTCATATTGTGTCGCTTTATAAGTCGCTTGTATTTTTATTACGAATTTCCTTTCTTTGCGGGTATTTTCCTGTGTATTTCCCGTTGTGCAACATATGGGTTGTTTCACGTTGCTAACATTCCCTATCAGTGGAGATTCTCTGTTTGCGATAGAGTGAATAAACAAAACAAGCGAAGGGTTCTCTGAAGTTGTATTCGCTAATGCACACCACAATGCGCCACGTGCATTAGCTTGCCGCAGTAATTTGTCGACGGGACAGCCGGCTACCAGGATGCAGGTTTGATGCAAGGACTACATTCACTTGATGTTCTGGGTATAATAAACCCGCCACTGTAGCTTTTTATCACATCGCTCGTCACGGCAAGTGAGGTATTGAGGTGGACAATGTGATTTTTTTTTTCAGCCCGATTCTTTGCATGCAACGTTCTGTGAGGCATGGTTAAGGATTTGGAAAAATGAGTGTCATAGCATTCTAACCCGCCGAACCCACTCCAATGGTACTACGTATGCCTTCCCACACTTGCCATGCGCACATATTTCGCTTCATGTTAACACGAGTGCCGGAGGGTCTCTCACATAACGAGGCCTGAAGGTGGAGGGGCGGATTCGCCCATCCCCTTAAGATCTGGAAAACTACTGAAGCTAGAAGCACAATAGTTAGAGAGTAGATTCCCGCTGTAGTGAACTCGCTGCAGTATGCATTTCATGACCCTAGTTCAATGCGTTCAGGGTCAAATGAGGTCGAGATCGGCCGGTACACCGCACCGCCGCGCCACCGTTCGACGAACCTTTGTGACCTTGAATGCCCGGCGGTCGGCCGGGTGGGTCCACTTTGCTCAACACGCAGTATATTTACCAACGGATTAAACAAAAAGTTACCTTTCCATCTACACCGCCGAAGCACTGGTCATGATGCCCGCTATCTCTACTATAAAAAGATGCAAAACGAGAAACGTAGTAATTTCTTTTCAGATTCCAAATCAGTTTTTCAGTCAATTAGCAGCACACACGACTGTCACACACCCAGTCATTGATCTAATCCAACAAGCTGTGGCCTGTCACGTAAACATCCTTTCCTTCCTGCGGATTCCGGCCACGTTAACATCTGAAGAAACGAGCAAGCAGATGGCCTGGCAAAGCGAGCCTCGTACAACATCAAACCAATCACATCGCTAAAAGGAAGTTATCCTCAATAGATTTAGAACTGGTTGCATAAAGCTAGCACATCCTCAACTAGAGGATGGCCATTATGCAACACCTCACTGCGACATATGCAACACCACATTACGCATAGACCACATTCAGCTAGACTGTAGTAGCTTTGACGCTCAAAGACAACCACCTAAGGCCTTCTGCCAAAAAATGGCATCACCATCTCGCTTCCATCGCTTCTGGGTGACAAGCATCCAGAACTCCTCCAATTACTATTTGGCTGCCTGTACACCACGAAACTAGCAGGAGCACTTCACACCACCAACGCGCACTCCCACACGCACTCCAACACGCCCTTCAACACGCACTCCAAAACGCACTACAAGCCAGCGCTTACACTCGTAGGAATAACGTAAATTCGTAACGTAATATATAAATAATGTAAATAGCCATCCACGATTGGCATCGGATATACATGAGCCGGTTCGCTATCCCATTTGAATAAAATGGCTACCTAGCGCTGCCGTCGGACGTAGAGGAGCCAACTTGCATCAAACATTAGCATAAAGTAAAATGATTTCCCAGAGGTGTCTTCGGACGTAGACCCGATTTGCCTTATAATTCAGAACGTAAAACGGTCACCCAAAGGTACAACCGACGAGATGAGCCGAACTGTCAAACACCGTACTAACGTCACGCACAACCCCACAGGAAAGCATGCTGCTACTAATAATTACTAACAACTAATACGCGGTAGCCGGCGTGATAGGCGGTGTGAACAATTACCTCCTTGTCCGCAAGGTAAAGATCCCTCGGTACTGTTCGACAACAGTAGGTTAATGCCGGCACCCTGGAAAAAATCAAATTTCTCGTCAACCCTCCCCGACCCAAAGTGCAAATTATCTTGCGAAGGAGTAAATAAACTAAACTATGAACACCCATAGATGTCCTCCGCCCACTTCCCGGCTTCAGCACAGGAGGAGTAGGCGGATTCCGCCCCTCCAGTGCGAGTGTTACGCTCTACAAGGATGGTAGCCTAGAAACGAATTTAATGGAACCGAAAAGGTATCATCTATACGTGTGGGTGCGAAAAAGGCACCCATGCAGGAAATTATAAGATCAGAGGATCAACAGGCTTAGGCTACCTGTGAAGGGATCGTTCTGTATCAATTGGCGGAAGCCAATTGCTTAGCACTTGCATTGTTAGTTGACTGCTTCTATCCAGAATTGCACACTCCAACACTATCACGACATCAAGCGACACGTAGAAAGTGTGTCTTGATTCCGATGACAGCCTGGAGATTGGAAAACCCTTGCACAACGCCGTTCAATTCTTTTTCATTCGCGGTAAGAAGACCTGTCAGGCTCTACCGAAATAGCTGGCTTCGTCCTAACACTCGGAGACTTCAGTAGCTTCCGCCGCCAAAGGACACTAACTAGACAGTCGAGTGACACGTGCGAAAAATTCGCCTCACACTTGTAGCTCTGGTTGCCAGATATTGCGCTACTTTGCGGCTTAGCGACTGCTCTGCCCGACTGCTGAACTTCTGACCCGGAAACTTGATCTCGATCAGAATTGCGTGCCTTCATGCGGTCCATTATCCATGTGTTTTGGCTTTACAGACATGCAGGTACAAAACATGATGATCCTGCCCTAAAAAAACGCAATTCATCGATGCGAAAGAAAAAAACAGCCTGATACACGATCACAATGAGTTGGCAAAACTCGGGAATATTTCGGAAATACGTGCAGCGTCTTTGAACAAAGAATTAGCCAATTAGAAGTAGAGCAAGTACAGCATAAGGCAAATATGACCATAGGCATCCCAACCAGCATCAGGCACCTATGTGGGCGGTGGAAGAGCGAGGGTAGGTGCCAAGAGCACGGTGCAGTGGAATATCCGGGTATATGTCAGTCAGAGCCGTATTGCCCGAAGTGTTTTACAGTCACGAACCTCCAAGCATGTGTGCAAGGCTAAACTGATTTCGGATGCGAAACATTTACCAGATTGCATTACTAAAAGCAGAACAAAAAGCGTCTGAGACCCGCCCTGGGATTCAACTCGAGACCCCAAAACACAATCAATCACGCTTCTTCTTTACCGTCTGGGGCAGATAGCAAGTGTAGGCGGCTGTGCGAGGGGTGTGCATGGGCGCGCGTGTATGCCACAGCAAACCCTTTCCTTTCCTTGCTTAGCTGATGAAACTTGGTCAATCTCAAACCGTGAAGAGCATAATTGGCTCTGAGTAAGACAGTTCAAACTAATGTCTGTATGGCACTGCGGCACAACATACAACGTCACTTTGTTTACCGGTATGGAACGTAGTGCAATACAATACCACACATTGCAACTGAAAATGAAGTAGCTACATCGTGGAGACTGTTGAAAGTTGCCTGTGGGCCGATGTGCCACCGAAAACTTCTTCTTTGGAGAATGATTAAGAGCACTTCATGAAGAACATCGTAGCAATAACTAGTAAAAATAGAAACACAATACGCTCATCTTACCCGAAGTGAGGAACATAGAGCACAGGCTTGTTTCAAAGGCGTGCCTGTGTGTGGTGCAGGGCAGGGTCGGCCCAGGCCGAGCCTGGCCGCTCATGTGAACTCTGGTATCATACACACGGGAGTTGACTCGCGCGGGCTGCGCCCTCATTCCCAATTATCAGCTGTAGCAGCTCAAGTGGTCACCCAGTTAGTTGAAGCATGTTGTGCCTATTAGCGCCACCTATTTCGAAATGGACGGGTGGAATGCGGCGGCCCGCTGCCATGTGGCGCCACCTATACCACAGGGACTACGCTGTGGTCGCTAACAAATTATGGGAACAGAATTACGCTCCTGGGAACAAGATGCGCTTGTTTATCCCGGAGCATTCCAACAAAAATGGATGGACCTACAGCCGATGAAAACGATATTCAGATGTCGAATTGTATTAAACACACAAACTGAATGCTCCTGATTTAATCCTGAATTACACAGAAAGAATACAGTCAGGATAACGCAGAACTAGGTTAATATACGTGTAGATCAAGTCAGTCAGGACATCCTCCCCAGTTTTCTACTTGAAAACTCTGATACGAACTGAGCACGTCTGCACCTGACGCATGGACCACCAGCGACCACGTCACGTCACTCAACGCCGATCGCGCCGCTTATGATTGATCAAACAGGTCGCCACCGCCGACCATCCCCGTACGTCGATTGGTAGATTACTCCGTCACATGGTCCTTCAAGTAAGCCGGTGGCCTCCGTTGCCGCCGAGATCTCGTGGGAGAATACAACTCGCAATGCGTGTTGTGCGCGTCTCGAGGCCTCACTACGTTACGCTACCGTTACCGGTCACGTTACCACGTAATTAATATGTAACGTTGAATGAGCCGGAGTTGAGCGGTAAGACGTTGGGCGGTTGTGCGTCACTGATGCCTGTACATACTTTAATATACGAATCTTGCAAAACCACGCGTCGTCGTATGCTTCAGTTGCTGTTGAAACCGTTGTATAACAAGCTGTTACTGTTTGGTTAGCTATCACCCAGGCCAATACAAGGGCAATAAGGGCTGTTCGACTTTCAACCAGTTATCGTACAAGCGTGGCGAATACTAGACTATTACTGCCATGGGATGTCTGATTTTATTCAAAACTGATTTTATCGGAACATATTTTGATATATCTCCGGAATTAAACGGACGTCAATGATTCTAGTGCCACCGTTGGACTGCCCACGTTATTGGCGTTACGACTATGTGCATTGCATACACATTCCCGGAATGGGAATGTGAATAATGCATGGGAATGTGTGGGAAGCAATGCAGGGAGTAACAAAATTACATGATTGGTTATAACTCATTAACCGTTTGTCTTACGGGGTAAATGATAGCAGTGTCGGAATCAACGTGTCGTTGCGGATCGAATGAGCTATATAACGTAGACATTCCGGCATTATTGGATTGTTGACTTATGTTGACCTCTGGAGGTCAAACCATTCGATGCCCCGTGAAATGCGTCTGCATGGTGGGTCAGGGACCTTGGTACTACCGTCTCACCGAGTTTGGGCGAAATCGAAGCGGTCGTCGATTTCTGCTGAATGTGAATATCGAACTCCTGCCAACTTCACGGACGTGGGATGTCTGGCGGTCTGTAAGCCAAACATTTTGCTTTTCAAAATCGTTTGGTAAAGGTTGCATTAAGACCAAGCCAGCGATTGCCGCGATCGATCATGTCTTTGAGCCAATTTTTTTAATCTCGGAGATTTGGTGACTTTCGACTTGACTCAAGGTCACGAAAGCACAAACCGCACACCTCCGGCACAGGGCCGAACTTTTGGTGAAGGTTTCATTAAGATCGGGCCAGCGGTTGCCGCGATCGGTCATGTCTGTGAGCCCAAAATTTGTTTTTCGGCGATTTGGTGACCTTTGACTTAACCCAAGGTCACGAAAGTACAAACCGCACGCCTCTGGTACAAGGGCGAGCGTTTGGTAAAGGTTACATTAAGATCAAGCCAGCGGTTGCCGAGATTGGCTGTCTGTGAGCCAAATATTTTGTTTTTCGGCGATTTGGTGACATTTAACTTGACCCAAGGTCACGAAAGTGCAAACCGCACGCCTTTCGCACACAGCCGAGCGTTTGGTAAAGGTTTCATTAAGAGATCGAGCCAGCGGTTGCCGAAATCGGCCATGTCTGCGATTGTGTCAGGTTTTTAGGCCCTCCCAAGGCACGGGCCCTTCCCGGTTTTAAGCCACGCGCCTATGGGAGCTCAGGGAGTTATCTTGGTTCAGTGTGCGCATTTCGTGTTTACATTTTTTCCCAATCGATTCAGCCATCCCAGGAGGATTGCATGAGTCTCATGATACAGAATTGATCAAAGAACCTTACCGTTCTTTCCTTATTTATTTATTACGCTCCATTCAGAAGTTTTCGTGGTGCGAAGTGCAGACATCTGTGAGAGGGAGCCCACCACGCCCCAAGGATTGGCCCACCGATGTTGATATCCTGATGATTTTTATCTTGAATCTTTATCTCTCTATCTTTATCTTGATCTTGAAATGATTGGATGGAGCAAAGTACATGAAGGCAATGGGCAAACCCAGACATCAGACAAGGACAAGGACAGGCAGACAAGGACGTAGGCATACCAAAATGAATTGGGGTGGGTTGCACAATGTGCAACCCACCCCAATTCATTGTGCAATGCACATTCCATTGGCTCACATGTTAGAAGCTGAAATAATTGTGGGGTGGGTCAAGCAAACATTGAGGTGGCAGTTCCTTGGGCACTGGCATAATGTTTTGTGGAGCCTCATTACATTTTGAGTGCTGTACATATTTGTTATACCAAGGTGGACATCTGTTAAGTCTCAGAATGATTTTTGGGAGCTCTGGCTGCCTTTTGGGACCTCTTGTCATTTTCCCAAGCCTGGGTTGTTTTTTGGTGTTCAAGCATGATTCATTCTTTTCTGAGCTATTTTTAGGGTTTGGATTGGTCTTTCAGACCTTTGTGTGATACTTTTCAGCCCTATGTGAGATTTTTGTGGCTGCAGAATGTCTTAGCCCAGGCAATTCCAGGGGGCCTTTTGTATTGTGAGGCCCTGACATTTTTTTTTCATGTTCTGTTGTGATTTGGTGGTCTGGCATGATTTTTGGCATCCAGGTTCTTGGGGGCTCTAGTGCAATTTCAGCTTTTCACCTTTGTCCCCTTCAGTACACCACTGCCTGTCCCAGTTAAATAATGATCCATTCAGTGCCAATTATCATGTATAATGATTGGTACTCTAGTTCTACTACAGGTACTCATGCATGAAGCTTTGCATTAATGACTGATGCAATACTTGCATGCTCTAAGAAAAACACTGGTATTAAGGCCCTTAACAGCATGCTGAAATACTAATTGTATTGAGTTGAATGTGGAATTTATAGCTACATATCATACATTGCTACACCCTCATCCCACCAAAGTGAATAGCAGCATCATCCGACATATCCTAAACCGAAAGTTTGTTCACTATTAAATCTGCCCATAGCCATCGCACAAATCACTAGACTAGGTTTAGGTTATGTATGGCATGAGACAGAATATCATATTACGAGTTTCTGGGTTCTGGCTCATTTTACAGGCTCAGCATCATTTTCTGACTCCTAGCGTTATTTTTTTCGGCAGCTGGGAACAATTTTTGTGTCCCATCAACTCTCCAGGTGGTGGGAGGATTTTATGTTTAATCCCCCTTTACCACTAGTTTAAGTAGCATTTTGGTAATGTGCCATCATGATATTGTACAAGGCACACAGAGCTTTAGTACACCCATTTACTGACCTATTTGTGTATGGGGTTTGCCCATTTCCTGTGCATCAGGCCTGATGCCTGGCACATGCCTGGTGGCTGCTCATGCCTGACACATGGGCGCAAAATGACCAATGCAGTTGACGTGCCCTAAAGCACATCCACCACCACCACCACCACATGCCTGACATGCTTTGATGTATGCCTGTGGAGGCCTTTCTGCATGCCTAAATTTATATTTGCATGCCCAAGATCTCGTCAAAGCCAGCCACGTTTTGCAGGCTGACTAGGTGTAGATTTTAAGTGATTCAACATTTGTGACTAGGTTTATGCCACCCATCATCCATGGGTTTACTTAGGTTTTATGCCACCTGACATCCATATGTATCCCTGGGTTTTATGCCATCTATATAGTGTTGATGCCACAGTGATAAATTATTCGTGAAATAAGGTGGAAAATACCACTTTCTGAACACTCAATCGACATCCTTCTCCAAGAAGCATCAACATCCTACCCTTTGATGCATGCTTATGAAGTCTTCGTGTCTCTTTTCTACCTGTATCTCATTTATAAGCATCATGTTAATGCTCTCGACAAGGAATGGTGATACATGAACATTTTGCAATGCAATTTCAGGCAAAGGGATTAACTATAATATGATATAGCATACAGTACCAGTTATAGCATAGGCATATTTCTCCCTGTCCCGAATATAGCTCTTCCTAAATTATGCATCTCAAAGCAAATTATAAAGGTACAGTCATAGGCACCTACACTATTGGCTCAAATTTGAGTCTGAAAGACACCAAAAGCATCTGAAAAAACACTAATTCCATGACAAATTTCGACATCCTACTGTGCTCGCTTAGACATCTCACACCCAACGAAAAACCATTATTTTAACCCTGTGAAGCCATAGGAAATGTTTGGATTAGGTTCGTTTATTGTATAATGCCATATGCTTTACATCCCACGTCTATATGTGTAGGTTTTATGGTTTCCAACATCTGTTTGTTTATGTTTATGCCTGTGCCATAGTAGATTGCTTAAGTTAGGTTAGGTTTGTCTATTTTTAACTGTCACAGGTTTTGTGCCATCCAACATCCATAGGTGCAGGTTTTATGCCATCAAAAAGCATTGAGGTTTTGTTTCCTTGGATTCAGATCTTCCTTTGTTTATGTTATGAACAGCCTTTTTTTTACCATAGGCATGATACAGTTCTTCAATGGTGGATGCATGCTATGGTCTTGTGATTAAAAAAAATCCTGCACCATGCTCATAGTGCATTTCAGGGAAAATTGACAATCCCCATCTTTCTTGAATCGTTCACTGTGTGGTGTAGAGCCATGGTGATACAATTATGATGGTGGAAATTCCCTGAAGCAAGTGTTCTTCTTTTTTTTTAGGGGGGGGTGAATTGCATGCAAGCCAATTCCTTATTACTGTTGTTGTGCTAAGGATCTTTCTCGATCAGTTTTTATAACATGATACATCGTTACATGGGCCACTTGAGTAGTGTGTAGTTTGTGGGTGATAATGGCCCAAGAGCCCCATATTTCTCAATTGATGGATGCTTTGAGAGGGAAGAGAAATTCCATGTTAATGTTATAGATGATTGACAAATATCAGGGTTCCTGGGACACACCAAAGTACGCAATTCTCCATCAGTGCATTCTAAGCTCTACTGTTGGCTATGTCATGCTGGATCATTTTGCTTTTGGTAAAGCATGCACGCACATACAGGGCGAACTCTGCTCTCGTAATACCCGCCCGAATAATTGCTTGCCGTAGAGGTGCACGCATCTTTTCAGCATCCTGTGTATTCCCGATCCTGACGGTAGCCCGTGCGACTCTCGGCAGCCGGCCGGTCAGCCGCCAGCAACTGAGCCGCCATGTCTGCCGGAGACGACGCGCGCGAGCTGTTCGAGCGAGCCGGAGAGCTGGCCGCTCGTGCCGTCCAGTTTGACCGGGCCGGCCACCAGGAGGCGGCAGTGTACCACTACGTGCAGGCGGCCGGCGCGCTGCTGCAGGCGCGCCGCGTCGGCGCCGACATCCCCCACCTGGAGAAGCGCGCCAACGACTACCTGAGTCGTGCCGAACAGCTCACCGATACTGGTGAGAACGGCAGGGAACTCACCGGCTGTGGTGGGTATTTGGCAGCTGATAACCTCTGACCTCTGGGTCTGGGTACCAAAGGTCCCGGGTTCAACACTCGCGCCGCCCGGGGCATTTCCCAATCTCGCGGCCCACCGGCGAGACAGTGTGGGCGGCGCCATTAGCCGTGAATGTGCATAAAGTGCGTCTTGAATCACCCAATTAACAAACGTGCAGCCGGTGGCCGGTTGGTGCGGCTGCGCAAGTCGCAGGTCCATCCCCCTCCCCACAACGCCTACGGACCAGAATATCCGGGGCGCGTGTTCCCCATCTCCGGTTCGAATCCATCGAAGTCAGCGGCGAGTCGTGCAGCTGAATGTATCGTCTTTCGGCGCACAGCGCGAACCAGAGCGCTTCGTCCACATCCGGACCGCGACTTTCTGCAGGCAGTGCCGCTGTTTGAAGTGGGATGACACAGGGCGGTTCGGCGGCGTTCTTCATCTCTGATCTGCGGTTGGCGATCGACGCAGTGCCGCGGCGGGGGCTCGGTTGATGCGCCCCTAAACCCCAACAACAACAACAACAGCACGGCGTGGGCTCGGTTGATGCGCCCCTAAACCCCAACAACAACAACAACAGCACGGCGGGGGCTCGGTTGATGCGCCCCTAAACCCCAACAACAACAACAACAGCACGGCGTGGGCTCGGTTGATGCGCCCCTAAACCCCAACAACAACAACAACACGGCGTGGGCTCGGTTGATGCGCCCCTAAACCCCAACAACAACAACAACAACAACAACACGGCGTGGGCTCAGTTGATGCGCCCCTAGACCCCAACAACAACAACAACACGGCGTGGGCTCAGTTGATGCGCCCCTAAACCCCAACAACAACAACAACAACACGGCGTGGGCTCGGTTGATGCGCCCCTAAACCCCAACAACAACAACAACAGCACGGCGTGGGCTCGGTTGATGCGCCCCTAAACCCCAACAACAACAACAACAACACGGCGTGGGCTCGGTTGATGCGCCCCTAAACCCCAATAACAACAACAACAACACGGCGTGGGCTCGGTTGATGCGCCCCTAAACCCCAATAACAACAACAACAACACGGCGTGGGCTCGCGACCGGCGACTTCGGATGACATCGCTTTCAGACGTCAGGGACGGGTTGGGTGTGTTTCACGATAGCCATTCAGACCTCTGGGACGGGTTGGGTGTGCTTCCCTGTAGCCATTCAGGCTTTAGGGACGTCAGGGACGGGCTGGGTGTGCGTCACGATAGCGATCCACTCCATTGATCGATAATAAATCGCACTTCGTACTGCTCGGGTCGTGTCATAGTTACGCAGTTTCAGCTTGTTGTCAAGCTGTTGAGCTTAACATCTAGCTGAATCAAGCTTGATGTTGAGCATGTTAAGCTGCATTAATGCCAGTTGAGAATCGAGGCTGTTTGTGTGATTATGTCGACAGTTAGCGTTGCTGTACTGCGCAATGTGTCGCGATCTTCACTGGCTGCAGATGTAATAATGACTGTTTTTGTTTGTTTGTTGGTGCGACGCTTCTGTCAGTCTGATTGTGATGTTTGTCATCCTATCATGGAAGGATGGAGTGGGAGCACATCTGAAGTAGCGGTATGTTTAAACGCACGTCGTCTGAATGCCATTTCCCACCCAAATCAGGAACCTCGCACCGGGTGTCCGTTGCAGCGGCCCACTGCTCACCCTGTCACGTGTCGGGGCTACTCTGACCGGGTGTTCGTTACAGCGAACCGGTCGGTGTCTATGCCGACACCGCCGCAAGACGGCAGGGCCGAGATGGAGCGGGTCTTCTTCCTGATGTCGCAGGCGCTGGACGAAGACGAGGCGGGCAACACCAGGGAGGCGCTCCAGCTGTACGGACAGGCGGTGGAGCTGTGTATCACAGCGGTGAGTCACCGTCACAGACACTACTGGGCATCACGGCCGTGAGTCGCCGTCACAACCGCGAGTTGCCGTCACATACACTACTGGGCATCACAGACACTACTGGGCATCACGGCCGTGAGTCACCGTCACATACACTACTGGGCATCACGGCCGTGAGTCACCGTCACAGACACTACTGGGCATCACAGCGGTGAGTCACCGTCACAGACACTACTGGGCATCACGGCCGTGAGTCGCCGTCACAACCGCGAGTTGCCGTCACATACACTACTGGGCATCACAGACACTACTGGGCATCACGGCCGTGAGTCACCGTCACAGACACTACTGGGCATCACAGCCGTGAGTCACTGTCACAGACACTACTGGGCATCACAGACACTACTGGGCATCACGGCCGTGAGTCACCGTCACAGACACTACTGGGCATCACAGCCGTGAATTGCCGTCACACACACTAATTGGCATCACAGACATGAGTCGCCGTCACAAACACTACTGATCATCACAGTCTTGAGTCGCAGTCACAAGCACTACTGGGCATCACAGCCGTGATTTACCGTCACAGACACTACTGGGCATCACAGCCGTGAGTCGCCATCACAGACACCGCTGGTTACCACAGGGCTGCAGTGTGTTCAATATCCGGGGCTGGGGGGGGGATTTTTGGGAGACGTCTTCGGATGCACCACATTGCTATGGTATAGGCACGGTATGGCCGTCGCAGATGTACTTCCTGAAGCCAAAGTAAGCTGGCACTGCTATCCTATACCGAAGGTGAATGTGGTGAGTGGGTATGGTGGTTATAGCACAAAAGGGCATGAAAGCAAGGCAGCGGTCTAATGTGCCGACCTTAGTTTTCAACCCCTGAGGCCTCCGCTTCCAGCTTGGTGTAGCTCGGCTTCCGTTTCCAGCTCGGTGTAAGGTGTAAGCGAAAAGGAGCCGGCATGCGCAGCAGCTAACCTGTGCGTGGTAGGGAGTCGATGCACACTGCAGCTCAGTCGGGTTGGCATAATTCCGGATTACAATTCATAATCTTGTGGAAATCAGTCTAGATCAGATTCCTTCCCATAAAAGTGTGTTTTGTGTACTTTTGCGACTCAGTGAATAGAAGTATTTTTTTCCGGCAGGTTAAAATCATGCGTTTAACGATGCCTTGGAATGGGAGTGAATCGAACTTGCGAGCTATGCCATGTTGCCCTGAATTAGACTTGCTTGAACACCGTTGCTGGTTGTCTAGGAGATTGCACGTCCTTTTCTCGATTATTGACGCAGGTTATGCAATTTGCCACCAATAGTCCTTTGTTTGAACGAATAATCACGTGTCAAGCTGTCCACTAATTACTGAATAAATGAACCAAGTAAGATGCGAAGAAAGACATGACCGAACGAATACATGGATGGAGACTGGCAGCCTTGTCACATAAAGCATGCAACATATCTAGTGGTACTACGGCTATGGCTCTGCAGATGGAGTGTCCAAGCTAAGGGCATATCGCTGTCTGCAAGTGACGTCACCTGCCTGCCGCCGCAGAACAAGACATTTCCGAGCGCCAAGTTCACGGAGGTGGCCGAGCAGGCGCTGGCGCGCGCCGAGCGTCTCAAGTCGTCGCTGGGTGCTGACGTGGCGTCGGCGCCGCCGCCGCCGACCGACCTGCCCGAGCTGGACGAGCGGGACGAGGAGTCGTCGGCACCGCCGCCCGAGCCGGCCAGCGGACAGAGCCGGCCGGGGGTGGGGGCGGGGCCGCCGCCGGCCAGGGCAGGTGACAGCCGGGGCAGGGTCAGGAGTAGTGCAGCTGGGGGTGGGGGGTAATGCAGCCGGCCGGGGGCGGGGCCGCCGCCGGCCAGGGCAGGTGACAGCCGGGGCAGGGTCAGGAGTAGTGCAGCTGGGGGTGGGGGGTAGTGCAGCCGGCCGGGGGTGGGGCCGCCGCCGGCCAGGGCAGGTGACAGCCGGGGCAGGGTCAGGAGTAGTGCAGCTGGGGGTGGGGGGCAATGCAGCCGGACGGGGGCGGGGCCGCCGCCGGCCAGGGCAGGTGACAGCTGGGGCAGGGTCAGGAGTAGTGCAGCTGGGGGTGGGGGGTAATGCAGCCGGACGGGGGTGGGGCCGCCGCCGGCCAGGGCAGGTGACAGCCGGGGCAGGGTCAGGAGTAGTGCAGCTGGGGGTGGGGGGTAATGCAGCCGGACGGGGGCCTGGCCACCGTCGACTGCATGTGACGAGCTGATCGACTTTGATATGGTGCCAACCCTCAATAGGATTTTGTCTAATTCTTGCACTGGGCGACCCGTTCTTCACTGCAGCCTCGTCCCAGGTCTCGAGGTGCTCAGCCGCGATGTTATCTGACCTGATTTGACCTCAACTCGATGCTCTCCTGCGTTGTGACATCAGCTCCTGCTTTGCTCTGGCCTGATCTCATGTCAGGTCTTCACCATGGCTTCGGCTTCTGCCTTGATCTGATTTGACCTGAAGTTAGCTCGGCCCTCGCTTCACTGTATGGTCAGCTTCTGCCATGTTCGGGCTCTTATGATGTGACCTCAAGTTGGCCCCCTTTGCACCGGGGTTTCAGCTCATGTCCTGACCTAACCTGACCCAAGGTTGGTCCGTCCCCCGCTGTGGCCGCAGCTCCTGCCCTGACCTGCCGTGACCGGACCGGACCTGACCTCAGGTCGGCCCCCTCTGCACCGAGGCTTCAGCGTGGGACTGCAGGTGTCCGGCTCGTCCGACTACAGCCGGGACGAGCTGCGCGTGCTGGCCGCCACGTCCCGCATCAACGACAACGTGTTCGTGCCGTTCATGGCGGCCGACCTGCGCGAGCGGTTCGCCTCGCCGCTGCCGTACTCGGACCGCGTCGGGCCGCTCCAGCTGTCGCCCAAGCAGCGGCGCGAGTTCCACCGCTGGGCGCGGCCAGACGAGATCACCGACCAGCCCTGCATGGTCCACGTGCGTGGTGGGCGTGGCCGCGGCGTGGCGGTGCTTTGTGATGTGTCGGTGGCGCGGCAGAGTGACAATCTCGGGCTCTCAGAACGTCCCTCCCATCACATCGATGTTTTCTATGACATTATCTCAGCCTGGTTAAGTTTAAATAGCTAAAATTAGTTAAACCTCTAGTTTAGATTCGATTTCCCTTTAGTTTCATGTTTTCTTAATGAGCATATCGTCATATCGTATTCCTAATCATGGCAGCGACCTGACGAACCTTGGGACGCCCCATCCCCTGATTAAAAACAATCCATGTTGTGTGGTGTGTTGGTGCAGTGACAGATTATTCGTGGAATAGGGTGGAATATACCACTCGCATACTGAATGGACATACTTCAAAATAATTATCAGCGGCGTGCTTCTTGATTAGTGTTTATGAAGCATTCATGCCTCATTTGTAACAGTATCTCGTTGATATGCACCTTGCACGACGCTTATGCCGAACATTGCGGATCATTATACACGAACATCTTGTGGCATAACTTTAGGTAAGGTATTGTGTATGATGTCTGTTATGCGTCACCAGTCATGAACATGTTTTATCGTTATTGTTGCTACATGTATCCCTAAATTATATATATATATATATATATATATATATATATATATATATATATATATATATATATATATATATATATATATATATCAAAACAAAAGGCAAATGTGCACATGTAAGTACTCATTTAGTTCACAATCAAGTTCGGAAAGGATGTAAATGTATTTATTTTAAAGGACATCGTTTCCATGGAGGATATCGACATCCTGCTGTATTCGTTTTGGCACCCCACAATCAACGAAAAGCCATTATTTTAGCAATGGTTGGGTGCAATATAACCCACATGGGTTGACGCACACTAAAACCCCAATAATCATCATCATTTTAGCAATGGTGGTAGCCCCTTGAATAGGGTAAGCTATGGTCAGGGTAGGGATGTGGGTGGAGATTTTGTTGCATGTATTCAGCATACTTGGTGATGCATGTCACGTGCCTACGTGGCTTAATATGGCTCTGCAAAATCGGCTGATTTCGGAAACATGAGGCACCTGTTTCGAACTTAATATCCCTTTCATAATCACATAGGATGTTATTGCTGAGCTGTACAAGTCGGTCGGGACCAGTCATCTAGCGCCGTCTTTTCGGTCAGATCCTCACACCCCGTCTGGGGGGAGGGGTCCTTTTATGCCCCCTCTAACCTCCAAACTAAGGTTGCACGAAAATGAAAGTGGTGTCATCAAAAATCGCTCGACATCTGGGGCCCGAAACCACCCACAAATTTTCTCCCTTCATGAGGTGACATCACTACAGGGTCAAATGGGTCACAACTGACTCATGTCTTTGGCTTTGAGGAGTTCATTTTGGTGGAGTCATGGAAGGAAGGCGAAATCGACCACTGCTCTAAATGTGTGTACACCCAAAAACCAACACTTACATTTTTGTAACTTTACACAATTTTGAGTTTTAACTTTGATTAAATTGTTCTTTTTCCAATGGGTATAGCGCACCAGGAACCGTTATGTTAAGACAACTTAGCCTTATAATGAGTGCTTACTTTAGCTATAATCTTCGATTTTGGCCCCAATGGGCAAATATGCAAAGCAAATAGGTCATCAACTATGAAAAACTTTAAAAATTCCTCTGGTGCGTTTTGATGCATCCGTACAGAGAAGCAAACGCTGAAAGCTTAATTCAAATATCTATCCGCTAAAGCGTGACGACTGGTTGAACCTTTTTGGAGGTGACCTCACTTGACATTGACTAGCGCAGTGACCGTAGATGACCTGACCTCACAATTTTTACACATGCCAAATTGATGTGGGAAAACGTGTGCCAAATTTGGGCGCGCTGTAGCGCGCCGTTTTCTGCCATCCTTGGGAGACTTCAAGAGGATAGGAGTAGCATCACCCCCTCTCGAAACGGGAAGGTTATGATAGTTATCGTCGTCGTGGTTGCAATGGTCGTCATAGTCGCTACGGTCGCTATTGGTCGTACTTGCGCTATGCGTATGCTTGTGGTCATGTTGCGTTCATAGTAAGGTCTGGTCATTGCATGGCGAGCCGATGATGTACTACGTATAGCATGACAATGTGTGATGTTCCGGGATGGTTCGGCGACAGCTTGGTAGCTGCATCTCCGCCCCCCGAAGAAAAAATATTTGTGATGTATCTTTATGTGGGCCGTAGCAGTGACCGGGCATCGTCAGTATCGGCGTGAGCTACATGTGACGCTGTACGGAACTGAACTGTTGTGCTGTGCTGAACTGAACTGTGAACTGCTGCTGTGACTGCGCTGAACTGCCGCCGCTCCCACAGGACGTCCCTGACTGTTTCCGCATCAAGCAGACGTGCATCTCCGACTGCTCGTTCGTCGCCTCGCTGGCCATCAGCGCGCTGTACGAGAAGCGCTTCAAGAAGCCGCTCATCACCAGCATCATCTACCCGCGCAACCGCAACAACCAGCCGGTATGTGTGCAGCCGGCATGGCCAACCAATGCGTATGCAACCGAAACAACCAACTGGTATGTATGCAGCCAGCATAGCCGACCGATGTGGGACATGTGTGTGTGCGTCGGTTAGGGGTGGAGAGAAATTACTCGGGCTTTTCTGGATGTCTAATTGTATGCTACTGGTAAAGGCATGCAAATCATGATACCGACGGCAGTCAGTGAGCGTCGCAAGTCTTGTCTGTCCGATTGTTCTCGGTCTGTTGGCTGGAGAGACGCTGTTCCTCCATCAGTCTTGCCGCTAAGTGGGAGGAGGCTCCGACTCTCTTCAGTCGGTTAAAGACCTGTGGCCTTACCTGGTTTGTGGTGATCATCCATCTAGGGCTCATTTTTACTCGCTTGTTTTTATTTGAAGCAAAACGGAGATTCCGAAGGAGATGAACCAGCACGTGCGCACGTAGTTGGAGAACCTCACCAGGATGAGTCATGTTTGGTTTGCTGTGAAAACCCATCCAGAAAAGCATTCGCTATGATTTAAGGGCTGCGGAAATCGAAGGTGACCTAGCAGGTCAGTTGCGCGTGCTCACGTAGTTGGTGGGAACGTGCCGGCATTGGCCAGGTCCCAACCTGGCTGCTCAATCCTGGCCAGGATTGTTCTCTGATTTGTGGCGATCGTCCGTCTATGACTCATTTTCCTCGCTAATAGCTTTTTAATTTAATTTTCAGTAGCCTGTCCCTCGCGTGCAGGATGCCTTGGTGCATATTCGCATACAAAGTTGGATCGAAGCGATCAAGTCAAAAGTCTTTTACCACAATATTTTTGGGAAAATATATCTCCAAATGAAAACTTTGGTACACAGTGTATTCCAACATAGTCAATAGACATAGACAATAACATACAGTGTTTCATTTTAGCGATGCTTTTGACGTTTAACTTTGCATAACCAGTGGCTACATGAAGATAAATCTTTGAAACACCCAACAAACAAGATCCAGGCTGAATTGCTCTCATGAAGCTGCGTTCTTTCGCTTGCTTCGCTCGCTTACTCGCTCCGTCTGGAATATGCAGCAGTTTGACACATCGTATATGTACCCATGTTATGGGTAATTGTACTTGGGTCTTTTTAATGTTTGACTGATCTGTTGTCATTTTTCCTGAGTAATTTTTGTCTGAACCACAGTTATCGTCGAGTTTGCTCCCCTGACCATCTTCTTGGTAATTGTACTCGGGACTTTTTGATGTTTGACTGACCCGTTGTGATTTTACGTGAGTGTGCGTTCTGGACCATCGTTCTCGTCGAGTTCGCGTCACGACTGGTTCACCCAGCACTGCCACAAACACGCCGCACAAAGAAGAGAGGCGCTCCGACTGGCCATCACAGATGCAACAGCCGTGTTGGCTCGTCCAAACAACACCGCCCCAGCATCGCCACCGGTCACCACCGCGTCCGTCCTGCTCTGCGGCAGGTGTACAACCCGTGCGGCAAGTACATGGTGCGGCTGCACATCAACGGAGTGCCGCGCAAGGTGGTGATCGACGACACGCTGCCGGTGGACCGGCACGGCCGCCTGCTCTGCTCCTACAGCAGCGAGCGGCGCGAGCTGTGGGTCTCCCTGCTCGAGAAGGCCTACATGAAGGTGATGGGCGGCTACGACTTCCCCGGCTCGAACAGCGTGAGTGGGCGGGTGTCTCGCGTTATAAGTGGCGGTAAGGAGGGGCTGGTGGAGAGAGGTGCTGCAGGCGGGGAAGGCGGTGCGGATGGAAGCGGTGTCAGGGGGGGATTCGTCCCGCCCTGCTCGAAGCAGGTTTTGAAATTAGGCCTGTCACGTGGCAGATGTTCTGAACCGAAAATGTATTGTACCCCACCCAGTGTGCCCACACCTGCTCAGTTATGCTTCGGTATGCACGTACAATAATATGTTCCTGGACAATTTATGATAAAAAAGAAATGGAGCCGTGTTCCTCTGATTCCTTACCCTGAAATAGGCCCAACATCCCTGGGTTCGGCAGGGCGATAGTGTCGGAGGAGGGGAGGGGGGGGGGGGTAGAAGCGAAAGCAGTGTAGTAGTGGAGACATGCAAGCAGTCGGGGGGAAAAGCGTAACATACGGCGGGAGGCATCAGGGTGACAGGATGAGGATGTGGGGCAAGTTATCAGAAATAGATGCAACCAAGGGCGACCACATACTGGGTATTGGATGGATACTGGATACCACATATTGGAGACGTTATACTGCCCCAGCGCGTAGACGCGTGCTGAATAACCACTCGGTCGACGCGCCCCAAACCCATATGATCGGTATTGCGCGTGGACAGCTTCTGTTATCTCACAGATGCAACGTGCTGTTAGACAGTGTGTCCGGACGCAAGTATTATGTTACGATGTGCAGAAGGGAGAGCTGTCTGGCAGCTAGGAAGTGTCAGAATGAGCATGAGACGATACAGACCAGCATGTAGCCGCGGTGGTTGGTTAAAGGCGCGTCAACACCCCTGCTATACAGCGCCCACAAGCAGGCCGCGGCGTTGATGGACTGGTCAGGAAGGATGGTGCTTCGGACTTCATGGCGTCACAACTGACCTGCTCGGTACCTCTCGCGTGGCTAAGGCATAGCTAAATATCTGAATGTCTAAAGGAAAAAAATAATGGTGCACTGAATGTCTTCTGAAAACAGTCAAATAGTTCTCATTCTCATCGGTGTCTTACTCCACGGCTTTTGTTCCAGTAATAGGTACCATTTATTTATTATGCTGCGGGTAATGATAAGAATATTAACGCTTCGATTCATATACGTGTATGTTTTGTTTAGCTGCTGTTTTCTTTTGCGTCGTTTCTAATTGCCAAAAGATGCTTATTTGCCTAGTTTCTGTAACTAAGAACATAATTTCAAAGGTCCACCCAACTGTTAAAATTGCCCTCTTCGTGTATTTTGGTTACACAAATTATCCTCCCAATCCAAGCCATTCACAGCACAAATCCAATCCTGACCGCTCGTCCTCTTCGGTGGCAGCCCGACGTTTTGATGAGCAGCCGTTGTATTGCGCTTCTGCCCCGTGTAGACGGTGACTGCGACTGTAACTGTGATTGGGATGGCCAAGCTGTGTTGCCCCCCAGCCGACGTACTGACTGCGACTGCGACTGGTGGTGGTGGTGGCCGTACTGTGCTGCCCCCCAGCTAATGTGCCGACGTGACCGTGACTGACCGTGACTGTGACTGTGACCGTGACCGACCGTAGCTGTGATGGCCACACTGTGCTGCCCCCCCCCCCCACAGCCTACGTGCCGACTGTGACTGTGACTATGCGTGTGACTGGTGGTGGTGGCCGCACTGTGCTGTCCCCAGCCGAAGTGTTATGAGTGACTGCGGCTGTGACTGTAGTGGCCACACTGTGCTGCCCCTAGCCGACGTGCTGGTGTGACTGACTGCGGCTGTGACCGTGACTGCGGCTGTGACTGTAGTGGCCACACTGTGCTGCTCCTAGCCGACGTGCTGGTGTGACTGACTGCGGCTGTGACCGTGACTGCGACTGTGACTGTAGTGGCCACACTGTGCTGCCGCCCCTCCGACGTGCCGATGCTGCTGTATCGGCAGAACATCGACCTGTACGCCCTCACCGGCTGGATTCCGGAACGGCAGTCGATCCGACCCGACGAGGCAGACTTCAACCGGGACGCCATCTTCAAGCGGCTGCACGATTGTTACCACCGCGGCCAGGTCAGTGCCAGCCGGGACAGTATCCAGTGTCTGCTGGATCGTCCAGTCTGGGCGTGATTATGCTTGTGCTTACGCTACGTGTGCTTTCGCTTATGCACACCCATCCACTCATGCTCGCTTACACTTTGATTACATACATATATACATGGATAAAGGCACTGAAGTATTTGTGCATAATGTATGGTGTTCATTTATACACCACATCTACACACATTATATATATGTATATATATATTTACATTTGTGTTTGTATATATGGGCAACACCAGATATGTGTTGCCTACATCGGGTGTTGCCCATGTGAATCAGCTTCAATTCCACACGTACCAATTGTCGCGTTGTGCAGTCTGAACTGTAAGCTTGCGGACGATCGTTACGCTCGTCACAGGTAGGCAGAGCACTGCTCGGCTGACGCTGATTGTGACGTATCTCTGTGATTGTGACGTAGCTGCTGGTCACGATGCTACGCTGTTGTACAGCTACCGACAATGCTATCGGCCTATGCAGGTTCTGATCACGGTAGCGACCGGAGACCTGGCGGAAGACGCAGCCGAGAATGCCGGCCTCGTGCCCACTCACGCCTACGCCGTGCTGGACATCAGGGAGGTGCAGGTCAGTGGTACAGGCAGTATGCTCACTCAGCAGCCGACCCAGCCTAGTCCAGTCCGCCCTGCCCTACCACATCAGGGAGGTGCAGGTCAGTGGTACCGGCGCACAGTGTGATAACTCAAGGGACAAATTGGCCAGAAATGCATTTCTTGACCATTTTTTATGCCATAATCGTGGCGCTATGGCATCAGCAAATGCTTGACGCACACCAGGTCACAGTTTTTATGACAATTTTCGCAAAATTTGAATAGTAACAAGTCCATGGACATTGACAACATTATGTGTGGAAAAAAACGATGCACGCGTGCACAAATGTTGTCGGAGTTTGACGACTGATAAAGGTAAGATGCATTCTAAAAACTTGAACAAGTGAGGTATGAAATGATAGCCGAGAACATTCTCAATGCGATAAACAATTCAAAAGGGCATAGAACGATCCACAATATTATATTTTTTATTTAAAAATAAGGCATTACAACAGTCGTTAAATTTTTAGTACCTCCAAGTTCGATTAAGGTTATAAAAAAACGCACAACAGCGCACAACCAGAGACCAATCCCAATGAAATCAGCGATCCTTTGACTATATATGTACCGTAAGTTTCAGCTGCACCTATCTGCTCTAACACCGGTAGTGATCAATTGTATCCCGGCAGGTCGCGGTGCGATACGGTGGCCGGCACGGGGAAGCCCCGGCAGGTCGCGGTGCGATGCGGTGACCGGCACGGGGGAGCCCCAGCCGGACGCCGCGATGCGCCGGCTGGCGGGGTATTTTGACCGGGTAGCCTGATCCAGCGATCGCTGTGCAACAAATTTCCCCTAACTGACGAGGCGACTAAGTCGAGATAAGTCGCGTAGAGCGTTTCCCATGGCAGGGAGCTGTCCTTGGCTGTAATGGTCTGGTCAGTGTGGTTGGATTTTGCGTATAGTGAAAATGGAGGTGCTTGTCAGCAGAGAGGAATTAGTGGACTTGTTAACCAGCGCAAAAGCGTTTGGGCGTGGAAACTATTATGCTCATGTATTTACTTATAGTTTGCAGTTGGTTATGGAGAAAATCCCTCAGGACTATCTCCCGATTGAGTCGTCGATTGAGGACACGAAAAAGGCGACCGACTTGATCACCAAAAACTTAAAAAGGAAAGTCGGTTAAGTGTGAGCGAGCCCAGGGCAAATTCAGAAGTCAGTTTGCGACTTATCTTTCGGGAGACGAGGTGTTCTACGTGTCACTAAAGCGTGGTGACCACGTCGTGAGCGATGATGAAGCTAAGACCCGGCTTGATGACGAGGCCGTGGTGGGAGCGCGAGGGCGACCAGGTAGAATCTACGATCAGCTCAGCGCCCGTTCTCAGCGTCGGGCGTCCTCAAGAGTTGCTCAACAGCACAGTTTTCTGTAGCTCGTGGAGGCTGCCAGGCAAAGTGCTTGTGCTGAGGGCATGAAGGACGCGGCTTTCGTGCTGCGACAGGTGGGGGAATAACCGAATCGGCCCAGCAAATTCGCCGGGCTCTCAGAAGCTCTAAAGTGAGCCAACCCGAGCGCGTTTCAGGAGACCGGGCGCTGGCAATGTGTGCATCAGCTGGCTTGTCTGTGCACGGCTACCGTATGGTCCGCCAAGTGACGAATGATGCGGCGAAGACAGACATCTTGCCTGCTTATGGAAAGGTGCATGAGGCCGAGGTAGAGTGCTATCCGGCAGTCAACAGCATGCAATTCACCGAGACGTCAGTTCTGAATCATACATCAGCTCTCTACAGGCTCTCCTGGATCATACGACGCAGCGGCTGGTGGCATGTCTGCCGTCTGTCGCCCGTATGGACTCAGCTTCACCTGCCGACCAGCAGTCGACGTCATCCAGCACCTGCACTTCGGCCGTGCTTCACGTCAAATTGGAATTTCACGAGGCTACAGGGCAAGTTGTATACAAACAGATGGGAGACGGCGATGAAGCTGCAGAACAAAATCTGTTCTGTACCACTCTGATGCCTTTGAAACTAACAGTGGGTGGCACGTGCGTCTGGACCAACCCACGCCGTCTTCAATCCGCTTCTGCCGGCCGTTGCGGATCCAGTACAAGCGCGAGACAGCAGAGGCCTCCCGGAAAGAACGAGACAGTGACGTACTCAGTAGACGTATCCGAGATACGTCTACTGAGGCCGACCTACGTCGCCGCAACAGACGGTACCAGTTTCAGAGTGACGTACAATGTTCAACTCACCATGATTCACAGCAAGTTGGTGAACGCTCTGACTAACACGGGCAGCAGCATGACATGTACCATTTCTGGGTGCACACCTCGTCAGATGAATGACCTGTCCGCTGCCGCTGCTCGACCTACCCGCGAGGGTGCATGCCAGCTCGGTCTCTCAACTATGCGTGCCTGGATTCAATGCTTTGAGTGCCTTCTCCACATTTCTTACCGCCTTGAGGTCAAAGTGTGGGCAGTGTCAGGCGAAGAAAACAAGATGCGTGTGAAAGAAAGAAGGAAAGAATTACATCAACAGTTCCTGGAGAGACTGGGTCTTGTGGATCAGTCATGTGTTAGGTAGGTAGGTAGGTACGTCTAACGACGGGAACACGGTTCGGCGTGCCTTCAGAGTCCCATATTTTACCTGTGTGTCATATCTTAAGGATGTATTTTGGAATAATTTCAGCCACTTAAGACAAGGAGATCTTGGATCTATTCTGCGGAGCAATTATTAGGTCACATTTACAGTGCAGAATGCTCGCATAGCAAACGCTAACTAATAATTATCCAATATATGAGTGCCCATGGACTTCGCTTATGACGTCATTATGATGTCACTATGCATGACCGGATGTCGATCTTTTAAAACGAGGTACACTAGATACTCATGTAGGAATGTGCACAATTTGAGCTGTCTACCTCAATTGGTTCCAGAGATATTTCGCGGAAGCAAAATGAGGGGAGGGGAATGTTCCCTTCACTCTTGTAGGTATTACCTCTGAAATTCCTGGGTTAAGCAATCTTTAAGACAATAGAGCTTCTCCATATGTTCGAAATGTGAAGCTCTTTCGATTAAGACCAAAATCGCCCCTGTAACCAGCAGACTTTGTCCGCAATGATTTATGGCCAGTTTTTCCCTCGAGTTATCACAGTGGCGGCGGCGTCCTCACTCCACAGCTGACCCAACCTGGTCCAGTCCGCCTTGCCCTACCACATCCTGGGCTACCCTAGTCTATTGCAATCTAATTTGATGTGATATTGTTTAGCGATGTTAAGATATCCACATCAGGACCGGAGGTATTCTATAGCAATCCGAACATTGCATGGAGCATGTGATGGGACACTTGCCTGTGCATATTTTGTATGAATAGAAGAGCATGAATGATGTCTGCACTGTTGTTGGCTTTTGGTTCAGCACTATTCTGAGTCGTAACTTCCCTCGCTGGCCATCATCGCGAACAGGAGTGTATCATTGCAATAATTAAGCTCTATATATGCTGCAAGAAGTATGACTGTTATTTCTCCCGCCGCGTATGCGTCTACCCTGCAGCGGGGCCGGGGGCTGGTGGCAACATCGGTGCGTCTCGCAGCTCATGATAGCTGGTGGGAGATCGGGCGCTGCAAAGACTGGGTTCGTCTCGTTTATTGGGTGACTCACGACGCACTTTGTGCACATTCACGACTAACGGCGCCGCCCACACTGTTTCGCCGGTGAGCCGCGGGATTGGGAAATGTCCCGAGCCAGCCTAGTCCCACAGGTGGGCGCCGGTCCTCAGTGCAGCGCCAATGAGCGCACACAGGCCGGTCAGACGTCACAATCGCCGACGGGTGGGCGCCGGTCCCCAGTGCAGTGCCAATGAGCGCGCACAGGCCGGTCAGACGTCACAATCGCCGACGGGTGCCCACCGGTCCCCAGTGCAGCGCCAATGAGCGCGCACAGGCCGGTCAGACGTCACAATCACAATCACAGGCCGGTCAGACGTCACAATCACAATCACAGGCCGGTCAGACGTCACAATCACAATCACAGGCCGGTCAGACGTCACAATCGCCGACGGGTGACGCGGCAGGGCAGTGATAAATTATTCGTGAAATAGGGTGGAATATACCACTTTCTGAACACCCAATCGACATCCTTCTCCAAGAAGTATCGGCATCCTGCTCCTTGATATGAAGTATTCATGTCTCCTTTCTAACAGTATCTCGTTTATGAATAGCATGTGCATGCCTCGATAAGGAATGGCGAAACACGAATATTTTGCAATGCAATTTCAGGTAAAGGGATGGCCTATAATGTGATATGGCATACAATACCAGTTTATAGCAAAGTTATTATTCTCCCTACCCCGAATATAGCTCTTCATAAACTATGAATCTCAACACAAATGATATAGGTCCAGTCGTAAGTACCTACACCATTGACTCAAATTGTATTCTGAAAGACATCAAAAGCATGTTACATTACACTAATTCCGTGGCAAGTTTCGACATCCTAATATATGGGCGCTGTATGACCAACGCAGTCGATGCGCCCCTAAACCCAAATAACCAACCGACATCCTACTATGCTCGTTTCGACATCTCACACCTAACGAAAAACCATTATTTTAACCCTGAGGCAGGGTGTGCCTGGTCACCCGCACTGTCGGCGCGGCCGCCCGGCGCCCTTCGGCCGACCCGGCCGAGGCAGGGTGTGCCTGATCACCCGCACTGTCGGCGCGGCCGCCCGACGCCCGTCGGCCGACCCGGCCGAGGCAGGGTGTGCCTGGTCACCCGCACTGTCGGCGCGGCCGCCCGGCGCCCGTCGGCCGACCCGGCCGAGGCAGGGTGTGCCTGGTCACCCGCACTGTCGGCGCGGCCGACCCGGCCGAGGCAGGGTGTGCCTGGTCACCCGCACTGTCGGCGCGGCCGCCCGACGCCCGTCGGCCGACCCGGCCGAGGCAGGGTGTGCCTGGTCACCCGCACTGTCGGCGCGGCCGCCCGACGCCCGTCGGCCGACCCGGCCGAGGCAGGGTGTGCCTGGTCACCCGCACTGTCGGCGCGGCCGACCCGGCCGAGGCAGGGTGTGCCTGGTCACCCGCACTGTCGGCGCGGCCGACCCGGCCGAGGCAGGGTGTGCCTGGTCACCCGCACTGTCGGCGCGGCCGCCCGGCGCCCGTCGGCCGATCCGAGGTGTCCGCCCGGAGGTGGCACCTGTGACCGGTTCCCGACAAGTCGGACCACTTATGTGTATTGCCATCGTGCGCCACATGATTTGTTGTTACAGCTATACAGAGAATAGAACGTTTCAATTTGTTGCAACTCCTACATTCGATAAACACATCCTCGCTGAGGGCGCGAATGATCAAAACTGGTTGAAGTGTTCCAAAGCCCAAAATGACGAACTAACGTCCGTGCTGCCTGCAGGGTCAGCAACTGTTCCTGCTGAAGAACCCATGGTCGCACCTGCGCTGGAAGGGCAACTTCTCGGAGCTGGACGCGCGCCACTGGACGCCGGCGCTGCGGCAGGCGCTCAACTACGACCCGCAGTCGGCACAGCAGTTCGACAACGGCGTCTTCTGGATCGACTACAACAGCCTGATCAAGTTCTTCGACGTGATCTACATGAGCTGGAACCCGCAGCTGTTCTCGTACACCTTCAGCCACCACCAGTGAGTCGCCCGGCCGGCTGTGCGTCCGCCGGCGTCGGCCGCGGTCAGGCGATTGGCTGCGGTGTGGGCACGGCGCGCCCGAAAATAAAACGTCTAGATGTTATAAAGCTATGACGTTAATAAATGCTATATACACCTTTTTGCGTGCAAGTTTGAACAAACTGCACGGATTTCAGTATTAAGCGCATCCAATTTCGGCGTTTCAGCACGTTGCGTCCGAATATGACACAAGACGAAGAAATTCGGCCGAGCAGCGTGCATTTAAAAAATAGTGCGATCAATTTCGGCATGGTGCATTATAATTCAGTGATGTAAGCATGGTATTCAGCACGCAGGCTTGTTTCAGCACGGCAACAACCGATTTCGGCTGTGTGCAACCAAATTCGATGCACAAATTACGGTAAAAAAAATGAAAACCTTGGTCAATATAAACGCATCTACGTATTACCTCCAATGCTAGTCGGCTTTTTACGATAACGGCTTACTTCTACATATTCTGAAGCGTCAACTCGTTATTCCGGTACTGCGATACTGAACCGAACACTACTGTCTAGAGGGTGGTTTTAACCCCTTCCCCACCGTCGTTTTATATCTGGAAGTGATGTCTAAGGAAACACCCCACTGGCCGCTATCCCATTATGTACATGAAACGTTAAAATTTGGTCTTTTATTGGACAATATGTATTCCTCTGTTGTGTAAAAAATAACATTGCTGGCTATGTTGAAACCGTATGCACTTTAAACTTGCGCATATGTAGAAATATTCAAATATGCAAATAACTTGTATTTGAAAATGTCATTAATTTCGCATGAACGTCTTACAATGAAGGGTACAAATAGCGAAGTGCTCGCAATGAAGGGCACATACCGTGCACTTACACGCCAGAGCACAGGGTGTACAGCAAAGTCACCTAGTCCGTGGGCAACAGTCACGTAGTCGATAATGTTCTCACGGGCTGCGCAGACCTGCAGGAAGTACCCAGAAAGATGAGCATTGATGATTGCCCATCTTTCCCCAATTCGGTTGGGTTCCTGTACCGCAACCTCGCACGTCCTTCGCCATTGGCATGACGACGTCTAGACGAGCTGTGACCTCCTGACCTTGTGGTTGCGGCATGCTCGGCTTGAAATAAATATTACTGGCTTCCGATCGGTTGAGTGCGTTACCATGCTGAGACGGGCCGCTTAGCAACTACCCGCTGGCCAATGTCGCATTATGTATTGGATATACAATTACATACATGAAACGTAAAAATCCCCTTGATTGCACAATGGATACATATTTAACAAATATGACAAAAACAAGTCTCTTAGTGGAGTATTTTCCGCGTCGAACTTGCTTGCACTCTGCCGAAATTCATCGCACTCTCACTGAATTATCCACACATGCCGAAATATTCACTGCAAATATGAATTCGAATGCAGTTCTGCCGAAATAGGTTGCACGAGTACCTAAATGAATGCTGCTGGGCCGAAGGTGGAGCTGTGATTTGTAAATTGGATGCGCTACGCCGAACTGTCGAAAATGGATGGGCTTATCGCTGAAATTGATGCACAGGTGGCGAAATTGGACGCAAAAAGGTGTATGCTATATAAAGCTATGGCGTTTTGCAACCGATTTTCTCCATCGTCTCGTTTAACTGTAGTTTCTGATGTGGAGTTGGGAGATCAAGGTGGTTTCATACCGCCGTTCTTTTTTTTTAGTGCGCAACGATAATCGTATCACGCAATTGTGGAATGCCATGTTTCGAGGATTAACCAACCCTAAAATGGACGCAAGATGACCGACGCAGTCGACGCGCCCTAAAACACAAATCCACCCCCATGGAATCCTAAATACCACTACAATGCTGAAGACAAAGCCTGTTAGGCAGCCATCCTCTGTTGATGGTCAGCTGGTTTAGGGTTGCGAGAGCATGTTGTGTGTTTTCGGTGCTTGTCTAACGCTGGCAGCAGTTTTGCATGAACAGGAATCTGACGAAAGTGCGTTTCTCCCACGCAGGACATGGCTAGCCGGCCAGGGCCCAATCCGCGACATGTACAACATCGGCGAGAATCCGCAGTACCGACTCGAGGTAAAGCAACGATCGGGCCTTTCTGCACTCTGTCGGGCCGTCTTGTCGTTTCCATACTCTGCTTTGTTGCAGTGCTAACTTACCGACATTTTTGTCCGCGGTCAGTGGACACTGGTTGTAAAAATTCAAAAATCATGCAAAAATGTACACGATCGCATCGATTAAAAGGTTGTCATGGCACGCAAAGTATACGCCCTGATATCCCATGCCCTCGTGGGATATCGAGGGCCTCGTGCTCATGGCACTTCGTTTGAATCCATCGCTGCTTATTTTTTCTTCGGCCCATTGTCATCGTGGCAGTTTTGCCCTTCGTTCCATTGCCCCCTTTGCCCTTTTGTGCGACCCACAGTGACTGTGAATGCCACCATGCAGTAGCCCGAAGGTATCGCACTTCTTCCCTCCCCCAATCGCCACTACCCCGTTGTAGCTCCACGCAGATTCCACTGTGACCGCTTCGTGACCTGTCAGGTGCGGGGGCCCACCGTGGTGTGGGTGCTGCTTAGTCGGCACATCACCGAGATTGAGGACTTCCGCCACAACAAGGAGTACATCACAGTTGTGGTGTACCGCACCGACGGCTCCAGGGTGTACTACCCCAGTGAGTACTGCCCCAGGGTGTACTGCCACAGTGAGTATTGCTCCAGTGAATGCTGCTCCAGGGTGTACTACTCCAGTGAGTACTGTATGACCAACGCAGTCGATGCGCACCTAAACTCAAATAATCAACCAACCAACTAGTGAGTACTGCCGCATGGTGTACTGCCCCAGTTTGTACTGCTCCAGGGTGCACTACCTTAGTGAGTACTGCTCCAGGGTGTACTACCCCAGTGAATACTGCGAGGGGACGAGTGATCTAGGGGTAAGATGCTCGTCTCACAATCGAAAGGTTGTGGGTTCGGGTCTCACCTGTCGCTACTCTTCGCCCGCGACCAATCGGCGTGAGAGATTGGCGACGCTACATGACTCAACGGTCGACGTGTCGTAAAAACCAATAGCCAATAGCCAATAGCCCAGTGAATACTGCCCCTGTGAATACTACATATTTTATCTTATTTTCCTTTCAAGCGTGGTACACAATGAAATAGTCAATTTCTCTTCATAGTGACATGAGCACCTCCCTGTAAATAGACGTGGTTACCATAGCACCAACGAGCAGTAATTGCCATAGACGTCTATGACCTAGCCAGTCAAATAACCCGGAGCAGGAATGACCCCGTGTCATGGCCTTGACCAGGCTGATCCGATGTCCTCCAGATGGCCAGATGACATGACCTTGGGTCATAACCTCTCCCGGGCTGACCCGATGCCCTCTAAATTACCAGCGATAACTTTATTTCTGGTCATGGCCTTGACCAGGCTGACACGATGGCGATGTTCTCCGGATGGCCAGAGCTGACGTGACCTCGGTCGTCGACCGTGACTGAGCTGATGAGACGACCCGGAGCATGACCTCATGACCTCATGGGCGCAAAATGACCAATGCAGTCGACGCGCCCTCAAGCACAAATCCACCACCACCAGCTCATGACCTCGTGCCGCGGCGATCCGCAGACGAGCCGGAGCCGTTCCTGGAGGGTGTCCGGATCAACTCGCCGCAGTACCTGTGCAAGCTGACGCTGTCCGAGTCGCAGACGCACACCTTCACGTTTGCGATCGCCCAGTACGAGAAGCAGAACACGATCCACTATACGCTGCGCGCCTACTGCGCCAGTCCGTTCACCCTGCGCCGCATCGCCGCTCTGCCCATCCAGCACTCGGTACGGCACCGGTGGGGAGAGCTATGGTGCGGGTAGGAGGCTGTTGGGAGGTGCTGTGGTGCAGGTGTCCCCGGTCTGCCCACCCAGCACTCGGTACGGCGTCGGTGGGGAGAGCTATGGTGCGGGTAGGAGGCTGTTGGGAGGTACGTGGTGCAGATGTCCCCGCTCTGCCCACCCAGCACTGGGTACGGCGTCGGTGGGGAGAGCTATGGTGCGGGTAGGAGGCTGTTGGGAGGTGCTGTGGTGCAGATGTCCCCGCTCTGCCCACCCAGCACTGGGTACGGCGTCGGTGGGGAGAGCTATGGTGCGGGTAGGAGGCTGTTGGGAGGTGCTGTGGTGCAGGTGTCCCCGGTCTGCCCACCCAGCACTGGGTACGGCGTCGGTGGGGAGAGCTATGGTGCGGGTAGGAGGCTGTTGGGAGGTACTGTGGTGCAGGTGTCCCCGGTCTGCCCACCCAGCACTCGGTACGGCGCCGGTGGGGAGAGCTATGGTGCGGGTAGGAGGCTGTTGGGAGGTGCCGTGGTGCAGGTGTCCCCGGTCTGCCCACCCAGCACTCGGTACGGCGTCGGTGGGGAGAGCTATGGTGCGGGTAGGAGGCTGTTGGGAGGTACCGTGGTGCAGGTGTCCCCGGTCTGCCCACCCAGCACTGGGTGCGGCGTCGGTGGGGAGAGCTATGGTGCGGGTAGGAGGCTGTTGGGAGGTGCTGTGGTGCAGGTGTCCCCGCTCTGCCCACCCAGCACTGGGTACGGCGTCGGTGGGGAGAGCTATGGTGCGGGTAGGAGGCTGTTGGGAGGTACCGTGGTGCAGGTGTCCCCGGTCTGCCCACCCAGCACTGGGTACGGCGCCGGTGGGGAGAGCTATGGTGCGGGTAGGAGGCTGTTGGGAGGTGCTGTGGTGCAGGTGTCCCCGGTCTGCCCACCCAGCACTGGGTGCGGCGTCGGTGGGGAGAGCTATGATGCGGGTAGGAGGCACCATGGCTTCGGTGCAGAGGTTGACAAATATGCCGGTTCACCATGGCCGTGTTCAATTTGCGACTCTGTCAGTGATATTAGTGTGAGACGCAATGTTTGGTAAAGCAGGAATAATTAGTGAACGAATTAGTTGATATTGGTTAACCCTCGCACGGCTGGGGGTCTGAGCCACCTTCGCCAGGCTGGGGGGGGGTAGATACATACCCCCCCCCAGGTATCTCACGAACCAAGCAAGATAGAACGAATCTGAAAATTGCATCGGATAGCTCGAACAAATTCCAGTCGAAAGTACTTCGGTAGTTTTTACGCTAGGATTTGAACTTAACCCTCGCACAGCTGAGGGGGATAGATACCTACCCCACCAAAGTTTTCCCGCGACAAAGGGAAAACGGCGCGCGGCAGGACACTGAAATTTGGCATACCTTACAATTAGCTATTTTACCATTACAATTAGCCAAAAACTCGAAATTGAAATTTTCAAAATTTTGGATTTTTAAAATTTTGGAATTTTTAATTTTTAATTTTTGAAATAGGTATACGAACCAAAAATATGACGTTCTAAGTCAACTTAGCATTATACAAAAGTACATAGTTTGTCTGCAATGTTGATGTTAGTTTAGATAAAACTACAAAGTGCAAAAAATGACGTCATCAAAAAATCAAAATTCGAAAATTCTGATATTGTACGTTTTGGCGCTCAGTCAAGATAAGTAAACCCTGAAAGTGTCATTGTAATATCTTTATTATTGAAGGCGTGGCGACTGCTTAAATATTTTTGGAGGTGACCTCACTTGACCCGCGATAACTCGGTGACCTTTGATGACCGGACTATATTTTTTTTCAGAACATGTAAAAATAGCTAATGGTAAGGTATACCAAATTTCAGCGCGCTGCCGCGCGGCATTTTCCCGCTGTCGCGGGAAAACCTTAGGGGGGGGGGTAGGTATCTACCCCCCCAGCCGTGCGAGGGCTAACTCTCCGAAAATGAAACAACAAAGAGCTACCTGACACTTGACATAGCAAGCACAAGGCGGGATGTTTCAGTGGCTTTGACGTGTAGAGGGGTGTATGGACCTATGCACCGATGGCCATCTCCGAGCTGGTGTCATTAATTGTTGAAGCAGTTTGTGTTCGGAGTTGTTTGTGTTGGGATGCGTTTTATTCCTACCTCTGCTACGATCGGAAGCCTCACGCACTGGCATCACTCGCTTCTAGACCACGGATTTAACCTCACTCACCCAGTTTCACTGACCTGACCACACTGGTCTGACCTTATTGGCATCATATCGGAGACCCACTTCACTGACCTGGCGGCGCTGGTCTGACCTTATACACATGTCGGAGAACCAATTTATTGACATGGCGTTGCTGACGTGAACTTCCTCAAACGACCACACCTCCCTGACTTCGCTGGCCAGGTGCTGCGTGCCTAACGTCGCTGACGTATCCCCACTGACCTTACCTGACCTGACCCGCCTGACCTGGGGCTATCTCGTCAGGTGACGGGCGAATGGAAGGGCGTGACGGCTGGCGGATGCACAAACCACCCGGACACGTACCCCAACAACCCGGTGTACCAGCTGACGCTGCGGAGCCCTGCCAGCGTCACCCTGCAGCTGAAGGGACCGCGTGTCTACCAGGTGGGTGATGGTAGAGTGCGGTAGAAGTGGCGGCCAGCTGATACGGTCGACGCTACCCTGCAGCTGGCCGTGGGTGTACCTGGTGAGTGATGGTGAGTGCGGTAGAAGTGGCGGCCGCAGCTGGCGTGGGTGTACCTGGTGAGTGATGGTAGAGTGCGGTAGAAGTGGCGGCCAGCTGATACGGTCGACGCTACCCTGCAGCTGGCCATGGGTGTACCTGGTGAGTGATGGTAGAGTGCGGTAGAAGTGGCAGTCAGCTGATACGGTCGACGCTACCCTGCAGCTGGCCATGGGTGTACCTGGTGAGTGATGGTAGAGTGCGGTAGAAGTGGCGGCCAGCTGATACGGTCGACGCTACCCTGCAGCTGGCCATGGATGTACCTGGTGAGTGATGGTAGAGTGCGGTAGAAGTGGCAGTCAGCTGATACCGTCGACGCTACCCTGCAGCTGGCCATGGGTCTACCTGGTGAGTGATGGTAGAGTGCGGTAGAAGTGGCAGTCAGCTGATGCGGTTGCGGCACAAGTGCCGCAAGTGGGCGTGGTGAAGTGGAGTGGGCGTGGCGGCACCCCTCGCGGTGTGTCCGTAGTGCTGGCAATTTTTGCGGCGCCGCGGGAGGGGTGCGCGTGGGGTGACGGTGTAGCGTATGCCGTGCATACGTTACACCGGCATACGCTACATGCCACTTTGATGTGTGTGGGTGGTTTGCGGCTGGCAGATGAGCAAGTACGTATTACGTGTGTGTGGTAGTGTGGGCGGCTTGTATTCGGCGGAAACCCCTCGACTCTCCAGTATGAGGGCCAAGACCTCCGCCGTCATACTTGGATGGCGCTGGGATGGCGCCTTGCTATATGTTGAGGTGAGTGGCTGGCGTGATTGTGATTGGGGCGTTTTGTATGTGGTGTGTGGTGGTGAGTATGAGACCGCCGATGTTGTCGTTGGCCTGGATGAGGAGCGCCCCTGATCTGATCTGATGTGCGAGAATGGGCGCTCCTGTGGTTTTGGAGAGCTCTTCCTCCAACGTCCAGGGGTCAAGGGAGTCCGTGGGCTCCCCATCGTCCCGGCGGCAGACGAAGAACTCTCCCGTGGGTGTAGGTGTGGTGGTGTTCATGCTAAGTGATGGCTGTGCGAGTGTGGAGATATGTGTTTGCGGTGTACGTGGTGGTGCACAAATACTGAGCAAGTGACAGGCGTGTGTGGTGTACAAAGAGTGTGAGGAGTTGAAGTCGTGGAGCTCGTAGAGATGAAGTGGAACAAGAACGAGATGGCGCGTTGATTTCGAAGAGAGTAAAGTTGGGGTAGGTGCAGGCGAGAAGCCACAGGGGCCCATCTGGGTTAAGCCTATCTAGAAAAGGTACTATAAATGTACATACTCTCACTCCAATCAATCCCTTATCTCGAGTTCCTAGGGAGCTATATATCCCAGCCTATCTAGCACCATTCACTTGCTATTACATAACACACTCAACAATTACAAACTCCTCCCTTCATACCCATTGTGCTACCATAGACAATCTCATCAGTATCACATCCGGAAGGAAGGTGCTGAATCCATTGCTAGGTAATCACTATATAACGTTGTATAGCATTTATACTTATAAGAGACCCAAAGGCCCGTCCAGTTAAGTCTGTAAATGGAAGATACCATAAACCTGGTAAAAAGACCAACCCCAACCATCCCACATCCTGAAGAAACCAGTCCTCCAATATCCCACACACCTATCAATGCCGATCTACCCTAGCTATCCAGCCCTATTCCCCTGATCTCTATTAACACATGTGGATTGAATGCCTTATCAATAATTTTCCAACTGCATCCATGCCTACTTAAAGGGGTCTGTGCCGTGCACACTTACTTAACATAAATCTCACCCCATTCATCACAAATTAGAACTCAAAAACAAGATTTTCCTGTCTAAAAAATGTGTCCACCCTACTTTTAAATACATTGAATGAGGAACTCTCCACAACATCAGCAGGCAGCCCATTCCACTGATCAGCAACCCTTTGACTGAAGACCTGTTGTCGCTTAACTGTCCTCCACCTCAACTTGTCTAACCTGAATTGATGATCCCTATGTGATACTCTAAACTGAAGAGCACCATTCAAATTGACCTGATCTTGTCCTTTAACAATTTTGTACATTTAAATCATGTCCCCCCTTAATCTCCTATACTTGAATGAGTACATATCCAATGCCACAATCCTTTCTCCATATTCTAAGTTACCTATTCTACTGATGAATCTAGTTGCTTTGCGCTGCACTCTTTCTAACATGCCTATATTTTTTTCTAGGTAGGAGCTCCATGCTTGTACAGAATATTCTAAGTGGGTTCGCACATATGCTTAGTACAGTTTTTTTTGCCATGACTTCCTTGCTCTTATATGTCACACTTCTATTAATGGGTCCCAGCATTCTGGGTGCCCTGTTCCTAGCTGAGCTACATTGTTTTTCTGCTTTAAGGTCTCTTGAAACCAACACACCTAAGTCCCTTTCCTCTTCAATAACATCCAGTTCCCTCCCTCCCATTGTATATCTTAAAGTCTCACCTCCAGACCCCAGATGCATAACCTTACACTTGTCATAGTTGAAAGACATCTGCTATTGATCAGCCCACTTTTTTAGGTCCTCCAAGTCTAGTTGAATATTTCTAGATTGATCACAACTGTTTGCCACTCCTATTAGCTTGATGTCATCAGCAAATTTGAACACTCTATTCCTCAGCCCTATCCCAATGTTATTCACCAAGATGATAAAGAGAAGTGGCTCTAGAACAGAGCCTTGTGATACTCCACTCAGAACATCCTTCCAATCATATTTACATCCATTTAGCATTACCCTTTGTTTCCTTCCCCTCAACCATGCTTCAATCCAACTTAGAACTTTTCCAACAATCCCATGTTGCTGTAGTTGATGAATTAGTCTCCCATGTGGAACTTTATCAAAAGCTTTGCAAAAGTCCAAGTACACAACATCCATCCTGCTTGGATTGTCTACTTCTTTAGTAACATACTCCATGAACTCCAAAAGGTTAGTTAAACAAGACCTTGAGATCGAAATCCATGTTGAGTATCCCTTAAAAGATTGTGCCTATCAAGATGAATCTGAACATTCTGTTTAACCAGATTTTCTAGTACCTTGCAAACCATTGAGGTCAAACTGACTGGCCTGTAGTTCCCTACACACTTCATACTTCCCTTTTTGAAAATTGGTACTACATTTGCGTTTCTCCAATCTTCAGGCACTTCAGAATATTCCATAGACCGCCTGAAAATTATACCTAGGGGAACTGCTAAAGCTTTAGCACACTCTACTAAGACCCTAGCATATATATCATCTGGTCCAGAAGCTTTATTAGGTTTTATATTCTGTAGCTGCTTTTCTACAGCTTCTGTAGTTATTGTAAGATACTACAACCTATCACCTGTCATGTCATAAGATTCAGTTGTTTCTATTCTACCAGAATTATCTTTAGTAAAGACTGATGAGAATTACTTGCTTTGGGATTCCACAATATCACAATCATCAACCACTAATTCCTCATCTACCTCCAGTGGTCCTACACTACACTTTTTGGCCTTAAATTTGTAGAAACTAAAGAATCTCGTAGCATTACCTGCTGAACATTCCCGAGCTAATTTGAGTTCAGCCAGTCTTTTAGATGCCCTAACACACCTCCTAACTTTATTTCTAGCTATTTGATATGATTTGAGGTTTACCTCAGAGCTAGCATTTTTTAGTTTCTTGAATGCCTGTTTCTTTGACTCCAGTAAATGCTTTACTTCCCTGGTCAGCCATGAAGGGTGCTTAACCCTGGTTAATCTAATTTGCCTATTGGGAATGAACCTATCCTGACCTTGAAATAGTTTATATTTTATCATTCTCCACATTTCATTCAGGAAGATCCTGAACTCATTGTAATTCCCTTTAGCGAACTTCGGAATCAATGTCTTATTGGTTCCCACACTTCCAACATATATGCGGACGAGTGGTATGTGGGTTAGATGCTCGTCTCACAATCAAAAGGTTGTGGGTTCGAGTCTCACCTGTCGCTACTCTTCGCCCGCGACCAATCGGCGTGAGAGATTGGCGACGCTACATGACTCAACGGTCGACGTGTCGTAAAATCAATAACCAACCAACCAACCAGTTCCCCAATTTTGTTCCTAACACTTCTGACATTGACATAAAACATGATAAACTATCCCTTCCCTTGCTTGCAAGACTTCTCTCTTTATCAGCTACAATCGAAAGATTGTGGGTTCGAGTCTCACCTGTCGCTACTCTTCGCCCGCGACCAATCGGCGTGATAGATTGGCGACGCTATATGACTCAGCGGTCGACGTGTCGTAAAACCAATAAACAACCAACTCTTTATCAGCTACATCCCCCCATGACCTACCTAGTTTCCCTGTTTCCTATTCAGATCCTCCTCATACCTATTGCTGAGCAATTCAACTCCTCTCTTGCTCAAATGTAACCCATCTAATGCAAACATTTCAGTCCTCCCCCAGAAATCCCCCCACAAATCCAAGAACCCCACCTGTCTCTTTTTCTCTTTTTCTGTCTCTATCTTCGGCTGCCTCTCTCTCTCTCTCTCTCTCTCTCTCTCTCTCTCTCTCTCTCTCTCTCTCTCTCTCTCTCTCTCTCTCTCTCTCTCTGTCTCTCTCTCTCTCTCTGTCTCTGTCTCTCTCTCTGTCTCTGTCTCTGTCTCTGTCTCTGTCTCTGTCTCTGTCTCTGTCTCTGTCTCTGTCTCTGTCTCTGTCTCTGTCTCTGTCTCTGTCTCTGTCTCTGTCTCTGTCTCTGTCTCTGTCTCTGTCTCTGTCTCTGTCTCTGTCTCTGTCTCTGTCTCTCTGTCTCTGTCTCTGTCTCTGTCTCTGTCTCTGTCTCTGTCTCTGTCTCTGTCTCTGTCTCTGTCTCTGTCTCTGTCTCTGTCTCTGTCTCTGTCTCTGTCTCTGTCTCTGTCTCTGTCTCTGTCTCTGTCTCTGTCTCTGTCTCTGTCTCTGTCTCTGTCTCTGTCTCTGTCTCTGTCTCTGTCTCTGTCTCTGTCTCTGTCTCTGTCTCTGTCTCTGTCTCCGTCTCCGTCTCCGTCTCCGTCTCCGTCTCCGTCTCCGTCTCCGTCTCCGTCTCCGTCTCTCTCTCTCTCTCTCTCTCTCTCTCTCTCTCTCATTCTCATTCTCTCTCATTCTCTCTCATTCTCTCTCATTCTCTCTCATTCTCTCTCTCTCTGAGAGATACTGTATACTGTATATCGTAGTGCTGGGAACAACATATACCAAATTCCTGTTGTTTACCGCAGCCAATTAAGTAGATTATGCATTATTCAGGATGTGCGCTTTCGGGGAGCTACGCGCGTCCGTTCTCTTTCCAACCATAGCCGCCTGTAATTTATGTCGCGTGCTAATCAGTCCATTTACTGGTTATTCACCACGTAGAAAAGCTGTGTACAGACACCACTGTCTGTCGTGAGTTTGGGCCTGCTGACCAGAGCCGCTGTGCGCTGTGCGCTGTTGCTCGGGCCGTGTGACGAGACCGGCTCGGGCCGGGCTCTGTTTGGGCTGGACAGCGAGCGTGTCGCTCTCGCCGTCAGATGGGTCTGGACGTCACCTGCGTCGAGGCGAGCAGCGACGCGGCCGGCTACTTCCGCCGCAAGAGCTCCGGCTCGTACCGCTCCGGGTTCGTGGTGCTGGCGCTGAACGAAGCGCCGCGTGGCACCTACAACATCGTGCCCAGCACCTACCTGCCCGCTCAGGAGGGGCCCTTCATACTCAGCCTGCTAGCCGCCGAACCCGAAAAACTTGTCAGGCTCAAGTGAGTGCCGGGTCGTCGACGGCGTCGACGGCGTCGTTCCGTTGGCGACGCTGCCGTTGATGATGTCGCCTCGTCGGTGAACTCGCAAGTAGAAGGTGCCGTGAGGCCCTGTGGGCAGGGAAAGCAGAGTCGGTTGTAGAGGTGAGCGCGTGGCGACGTGCCGGCGCGCGCGCGCTCGCCACATGGTGCGTCCGACGCGCGTGATGTCGCTGACGTGATGTCACTGACGCGCGTGATGTCACGCGTCGGTGATGTTACTGACGCCATGCCCACGACAATGGCGTGGCCGCGGCCGCCGTGTCGGGGCGGGACGGCCACGGTGCTGGCGATGGCCGTGGTGACCGTTCGGAGCCGGTCACCGTGGTACTGCGGCCGACCAGGCCGACAGGGCCGTGCCTTTCCACTGCCCAGTCCGCACCGAGGAGGCTGTAGCGGCTCGGCTGCGACAATTGTTGGCGAGGTCAGTCAGTGTGTGGGTGCGGATGCGCTTCGCTGTGTTCGCTGGTGAGTTTTATCGAGCGGTGGTCATCGTGTTCTGGTCCTCGTCTGTGATTCGTTCGAGAGAACGCTTTACCCGTCCGCACTTGGGAGAGTATATTGGTATGGTACTAATAATAGCAAATTCAGTGATGAGCTAGCCTCGTGAAGGTTCGTTTGGTATATTTAGCATTTATCCGTATATTGCCGTGCTGCTTTCTGTTACGGAAAGTATTCGGTCAACCAAGGAAGCAGTTGGCTCGTCTGGTTAAGAAGTAAGCCTGAGCTGTTGCCCTGTGCACCTTTACGATGTATGTTTTGAATCGCCTGCGCTTGCATTATGTGTTTGTTTTTGTAGCATTGCAATTATGTATTTTTGGTATCTGATCGATTTTGTTGGGGTCCGAGCGTGTGACTTCTGAGGTTCCGCGTGCGATTTAGGTGCTGACACAACTGAGGAAACTCATTTTGTGATCAGCGTCCAGCTCTCAGCCCGGTGAAAATGATCGCGGGCCTCGATTCCAGTCCGCACCCGTCGTCGACACTGACGGCCGAGCCTAGCCCCCGCCCCACCAACCAACGTCCGTCGACATCCGCTGCCGAACCTAAGCACCCCCCCCCCCCACCAACCAGCGTCCGTCGACACCCGCTGCCGAACCTAAGCCCCCACCAACCAACGTCCGTCGATACCCGCTGCCGAACCTAAGCACCGCCCCACCAACCAGCGTCCGTCGACACCCGCTGCCGAACCTAAGCACCGCCCCCCACCAACCAACGTCCGTCGATACCCGCTGCCGAACCTAAGCACCGCCCCCACCAACCAACGTCCGTCGACACCCGCTGCCAAACCTAAGCACCGCCCCCCACCAACCAACGTCCGTCGACACCCGCTGCCAAACCTAAGCACCGCCCCCCACCAACCAACGTCCGTCGACACCCGCTGCCGAACCTAAGCACCGCCCCCCACCAACCAACGTCCGTCGACACCCGCTGCCGAACCTAAGCACCGCCCCCCACCAACCAACGTCCGTCGACACCCGCTGCCAAACCTAAGCACCGCCCCCACCAACCAACGTCCGTCGACACCCGCTGCCAAACCTAAGCACCGCCCCCACCAACCAACGTCCGTCGACACCCGCTGCCGAACCTAAGCACCGCCCCCACCAACCAACGTCCGTCGACACCCGCTGCCAAACCTAAGCACCGCCCCCACCAACCAACGTCCGTCGACACCCGCTGCCAAACCTAAGCACCGCCCCCCACCAACCAACGTCCGTCGACACCCGCTGCCGAACCTAAGCACCGCCCCCCCCACCAACCAACGTCCGTCGACACCCGCTGCCGAACCTAAGCACCGCCCCCCCCCCACCAACCAACGTCCGTCGACACCCGCTGCCGAACCTAAGCACCGCCCCCCCACCAACCAACGTCCGTCGACACCCGCTGCCGAACCTAAGCACCGCCCCCCACCAACCAACGTCCGTCGACACCCGCTGCCGAACCTAAGCACCGCCCCCCACCAACCAACGTCCGTCGACACCCGCTGCCGAACCTAAGCACCGCCCCCACCAACCAACGTCCGTCGACACCCGCTGCCGAACCTAAGCACCGCCCCCCACCAACCAACGTCCGTCGACACCCGCTGCCGAACCTAAGCACCGCCCCCCACCAACCAACGTCCGTCGACACCCGCTGCCGAACCTAAGCACCGCCCCCCCCCCACCAACCAACGTCCGTCGACACCCGCTGCCGAACCTAAGCACCGCCCCCACCCCCACCGACCAACGTCCGTCGACACCCGCTGCCGAACCTAAGCACCGCCCCCCACCAACCAACGTCCGTCGACACCCGCTGCCGAACCTAAGCACCGCCCCCACCACCACCAACCAACGTCCGTCGACACCCGCTGCCGAACCTAAGCACCGCCCCCACCAACCAACGTCCGTCGATACCCGCTGCCAAACCTAAGCACCGCCCCCCACCAACCAACGTCCGTCGACACCCGCTGCCGAACCTAAGCACCGCCCCCACCAACCAACGTCCGTCGACACCCGCTGCCGAACCTAAGCACCGCCCCCACCAACCAACGTCCGTCGACACCCGCTGCCGAACCTAAGCACCGCCCCCCACCAACCAACGTCCGTCGACACCCGCTGCCGAACCTAAGCACCGCCCCCCACCAACCAACGTCCGTCGACACCCGCTGCCGAACCTAAGCACCGCCCCCCACCAACCAACGTCCGTCGACACCCGCTGCCAAACCTAAGCACCGCCCCCCACCAACCAACGTCCGTCGACACCCGCTGCCGAACCTAAGCACCGCCCCCACCAACCAACGTCCGTCGACACCCGCTGCCGAACCTAAGCACCGCCCCCCACCAACCAACGTCCGTCGATACCCGCTGCCAAACCTAAGCACCGCCCCCCACCAACCAACGTCCGTCGACACCCGCTGCCGAACCTAAGCACCGCCCCCCACCAACCAACGTCCGTCGACACCCGCTGCCAAACCTAAGCACCGCCCCCCACCAACCAACGTCCGTCGATACCCGCTGCCGAACCTAAGCACCGCCCCCCACCAACCAACGTCCGTCGACACCCGCTGCCGAACCTAAGCACCCCCCCCCACCAACCAACGTCCGTCGACACCCGCTGCCGAACCTAAGCACCGCCCCCCACCAACCAACGTCCGTCGACACCCGCTGCCGAACCTAAGCACCGCCCCCCACCAACCAACGTCCGTCGACACCCGCTGCCAAACCTAAGCCCCCACCAACCAACGTCCGTCGATACCCGCTGCCGAACCTAAGCACCCCCCTCCCCACCACCACCACCACCACCACCAACCAACGTCCATTGATACCCGCTGCCGAACCTACCCCCTGCCCCGCCAACCAGCGTACATCGTCAGACAGGAGGTGATGTGAACAGCAGGGCAGATCTTGGAGTGATGACGTGCCGGACAATACTTGAAGCGACATTTGCTGAAGCCGAAGATGAGCCAAGATGCCGCCCGAGCGGAGTGAAGCTCGAAGGCGTTGAATGTTGAGTGGGAGTAGGTTGACTGGAAGCCGAGTTTGAACTGTCGCCATGGTGCAGCCCGGATAGCGCAGTAGCACGTGGGGACGAGTGGTCTAGGGGTAAGATGCTCGTCTCAATCGAAAGGTTGTGGGTTCGGGTCTCACCTGTCGCTACTCTTCGCCCGCGACCAATCGGCGTGAGAGATTGGCGACGCTACATGACTCAACGGTCGACGTGTCGTAAAACCAATAACCAAACCAAACCAGTAGCATGTGGTGGGGATGGTCGAGAGTAGAGTCATCGCCGTCACCCCCCCACCCCCCCTCCTTAACAATGCAACAGCAAAACAGCATACAACACTTCGTCTTTTTTCATTTTTTTTCATTTCCTTCCGTTTGAGAACAGATGTTATTTTTGTGTTGGTTTTATGTGATGTTTGGTTTTCTTTCTCTTCTTTTAGCATCTGTTTTTCTTTCTTTCTTTTTTCTCGAGGAGGTTTTCGTCATATTGCATAGTAAGGCCAGTGGAGAAAATATTGTGGAAGAGTTGTTGGCGTAGTGTTGGATGTTTGTCGTTTAGAAGTGTTGTGATGGTAGCCTTGATGTTTGTGTTGCAGTGTGTTAAGTGGTGGTGTTGGATGCATCTGTTGCAGTATGTCAGTATGTGGTGCACTGTGAGGATTATGGTACAAGTGGTGCAGTGAGTCGTCATCGTTGTTTTTCCATGCGAAAGCGAATCAGTTTTGTATGTCCTGTGCGTAAGCGTGCTATGATTTGTTGGTGTGTGCGTTAGTTGATGGTGTCCAAATGTTGGCATTTTGGATGTCTAGTGTGGAGTGATGCTTGTGTTCCCATGCTTGTATTTGTGAGTTGAGTGCTGATATGTGAGGGCAGTAGTCCGACTGTATTGTGATGTCTGGTAGTCTAGTATCTTTGTTCGCTGTGTGTATGCGTGCTCATTTTCTGTGATGTTTGAATTGCTGGGTATTCAAAGTAGTGATAGTTGTACTGGGGTGATAGTATATGTTGAGAAGTTGCGAAATTGTTGGATGTTTTTGTTGTGCAAATGCTAATGCTTCTCAATGATGATTTTGAGTCCTATGCCATGATAGTTTTATGGGGGTTTTTGTTTTGTTTTGCATGCTGTGTATTGCGCGCAGCTCCGCTGTGTAGATGGATGCCGCGTCTTACAGACCTTCGCAGTCAAACTCCTGTAAACTCGCAGACTTCGCAGTCAAACTTCGCAGTCGCAAACTTCGCAGTCAAACTCCTGTCGGCGGGTATCTTTAGTGATGTACCTGTCTGTCATTCTTAGGAGAAAGTGCCTATAATAGTCACGTGCCCGCTGCAGTGGCGTCGCCACGAAATTCTTCCAGGGGGGGCAAGGTCGAAAGGGGGCCTCCTGTTCCCCGAAAGGGGGCCTCCATTGTGTTAGGGTCTCATATTGTTTTTAGGCTCTTATACTATGGTTCGAGGATGGGGAACATGATTTCATATTGGTTTTTGTTTGTTCTTGGCATGGTGCATCATTTACTCAAAACGCAATAGCACTAATCATTTGCGCTGAAAACTGGGCCATACCAGGGTATAAATAAGTAATATTTGGATAAATACATACGTGCCAAAACAAACCATCGTCTCAATGCTTTCTCGAATCTTCCCGCTGGCCTCTAGATTGCAGCGAGCTGGCGGGGCTGGTGCTAAGCATATCTTACAGATATCTGCCATTGATCAACCCACTTTTAAGTCCTCCAAGTCTAACTGAACATAGCTAGATTCATCACTACTGTTATTTATTCCCACCAGCTTGATGTCATAAGCAAAGCTTGAACGACCATTTCTCAGTCCAAGGACGACAATTTCGTAAAGGTGACAACGAGAAGTGGATTGCATTGTTTTTTTTAGCGTCCTCTTAGGAATTTGTTTATTTTCATAACATTTGGTGCTGGCTGCAAAGCAACTGTCACACGAGCTAAAATATATCCTCAGCGAATAAATTCACGGCAAGAACAAGCATTGAACACCAATGCATAAATGAAAATGCAACAATGCAACAATGTCAGTACGTACATAATCCAAGCCTTCAAATTTCACGCCGTCACGCCCATCGTTTTCGCTGTGCTGTACCGTTTTGTAAATGACGTTCAGAAGGTATGGAAGCTGGGAAGCTCTAACCATGCAGGCTGTAATAACAGAAAAGAAGTTTGTTGGAAGAAAATGCATTTGAAAACATCATTCATCCCATTTCATATGGGGCATGGATGTTGTATTGTATGCTTATGAGGGGCAATTTGTCCCCTCAATGTTGGCTTTTCCCCATGGGCGTATGTTTCGGAAAATTATTGAGGGACCAGTGGAGTACCTATATTTGCGTCAAGCAGGAGGGGGCAAACGGATTTGCAGGGGGGGGGCACCTACGCCCATTAAAAAGTCAAACTTGGATTTCGACCGCTATTTTGTCAAAGGGTACATTTCGAAATAATATAATTAGTCATCAACTAAATTGTCCTGTGGAGGGGCCTAATCTACCACTATGGTTTCTGATTGGTCGGATTTCAACCCTAACTCCACCACTCAGTTCTAAGGTTTTATTTTGGTATCCCTTGATAAGTTACCTCACACTGCTGAAATTACACCTATACCACAAACCCGGATCGGTATCCAAAAAAATAAAGCTGGAGCCCTCCAAAAAAGGAGAGATTCCAACAACTAAATGTCCGGGTCAGGAAAATGGCTCTGTTGCACCGAACATTTTTTTCTCAGATGCCTTCAAAAATTGCGTATGACACCGAAAAGCATACCGGATCTCGAAAAATCGAGATGGGATACAAAAATATGGCGTCAGAGGTTCGAAAAATCAGGCCGGGATTCGGACTTTAAAAAAACCCAGAAAAGATCCACAAAAATCGCGTTGAGCCCAGAAAGCTGGCGTTGGGTCTCCGGAACCACGCGCCTGGGCGCGATAAGTCGCGCTGGGACCCAGAAAAAATCGCACCGAAGCCCCAAAATCATACTGGGGCCCCACAAATGTTCGTCAGAAGCCCGAAATATACACAGCGGGACCCTAAGAGTACAACGGTGCCAAAAAGTACAACTCACCCTCCAAAGCGCACAGAGTCTCCCAAAAAGCGATAGGGCCTTAAAACATGCGTTGCAGCCCTAAATAAACATACCGGGAGCTCTAAGAAAAATACACTGCAAGCTCGCAAGGCGCACAGGGGCCATGAAAACGCACAAGGGCCTGGAAAAGAGGCTGGGGCCACAAAAGGCAAGATGGTTCCAAAACGTACAAAACGACCGGCAGCTAGATAAACACATCGGGATCTTCGAAAATGCCCCGACACGTAAAAAATACTCGGTGCACAAAAAAACACAAGGCCCTAAAACGAGCAGGGTTTAGAAGATGTATTAGGCCCATAACTTCAAAGTAAAATGTATTACCCACCACTTTAAAATACAAAATTTTACAATTTCAGGCATTCCAGTTCATAGCACCCGGTCGCCACGACGGCAACGTCAGTGCACGTGCACACCCATTTTTCGTATTCGGTGCATTCGCCACACTTCGTGCGATGCTATGGTTTCTGCTAGGCCTTCTGCGTTTTGCTAATTGCTGCCACATGATAGACTTGCGCCATATTTGGCGTGATGGAATGATTCGCATGGGCGTTCGCTTCGAAAAGTCGATTGATTAAATTCGGTCATTAGTTTCCTACTTCCCACATTTTCTGGTAGTTATGAAATGCGGTTTCCGCTGAGCTTTGATGCACTTCATATCTTTGCTGCTATCCTCCCAGATTGGATACCGAACCGAGGCCAAGCCTCGGCGTTCTTTTTTGGACTCGTTGCGTCTTTCTTGGTCTATGATTGTGTATTATGGCTCCAATCCATTTTTGTTAGGGGCCTAAAGCATTTTCGAACCCCCTGCTCGTTTTAGGGTTTGTTGAATTTTTTTGTTCCGAGGATTTTTTTGACGTGTCAGGCCGTTTTCGAAGATCCCGATGTGTTTATTTAGCGCCGGTCTTTTTGTTTGCTTTGGAACCATGTTGCCTTTTGCGGCCCCAGCCACCTTTTCAGGCTATTGTGCGTTATCATGACCCCTGTGTGCCTTGAGAGCTTCCAGTGTATTTTTTAGACCTCCCGGTATGTATATCTGGCTGCAACGCATGTGTTAAGGCCCTGTCGCTTTTTGTGAGACTGTGCGCTTTGGAGGGTCAGTTGTATTTTCGGCCCCCGTTGTGCTCTGAGGGTCCCGATGTGTTTATTTTGGGCTTCTGACGCACACTTGTGGGGCCCAAGTACAATTTTGGGGCTTCGGTACGATGTTTCTAGGTCCCAGAGTGGCTTACCGCACCCAGGCGCGTGGTTCCGGAGACCCAACCCCAGTGTTCTGGGCTCAATACGATTTTGTGAAACTTTTCTGATTTTTTTTTAAAGTCCGAATCCCGGCCTGATTTCTCGAGCCCTTGGCGCCATGTTTTTGTATCCCACCTCGATTGTTCGAGATCCGGTTTGTCTTTCGGTGCCGTACGCAATTTGTGAAGGCATCTGATAATATGTTCGGTGCTCCAGAGCCATTTTTTTACCTGGGCATTTAGTTGTTGGAATCCATCCTTATTTTGGAGGGCTCCAGCTTGATTTGTGTTTGTGTTTGTGGTCACACTGTGCTTACGTGTGGCCCTAGACGGCAATTTTTAGAGCCTCGACGGGACTACCGATGGGAATTGTGGGTCCCAAGCGCGATATTTGGGGAGCCCGGTTCGAGTTTGTGCGATGCGTTGTATTTAGCTGTGGCCCCAACGCGATTTTGGCGGTTCCTGTCACAATTTTTCGAGCCTCGGAGCGAGTTTTCCGGGGCTCGCCGTATTTATTTGGAGACCCATACGCGAATTCTGGTGGACCGACGCGAATTTTGGTGGCACCAGCGCGATTTTTGAGGCCCCGACACGATTCTTGGGAGCTTATCCCTCTCAGGATGGAGGGGGCATTTGCCCCTTTGATATAGCACTGCGGCCACTGAAGGAGTTTTTTTTTGTCCCAGAGTGACATTCCGGTTAAAATTGATTTTGGGGGCAGCTGCAACATTTGGGGCCCCGGCGCGACCTTCTGGGCCTCCAGCGTGATTTTCAAGGGCTGCGACGCGACTTTTTTGGGTCCAATGTGATCTTTTGGGCCCCGACGTCATTTTCTTGGATACCTAGCGCAGGCTATAGCGGCCTCGACACTTTTTGGGGGTCCAATGCGTTTTGGAGGCTTTTGGCGTCATTGTTGGGCCCCCAGAGTGATTATCCATGTCCGGATTGTTCTTCGTTGCTCCGGCTTCATTTGTTTTGGTCCCAATGAGACTGTTGGGGCACAGTACGACCTGTTGTGCTCCTGGCATGATTTTCGTGGTCCGGGCATGAATTTTTGGTACGCCAGGCTCAGCGTAATTTGCGGGGGCCCCGGCCGGATCTTTTTGGGCCCATATCGTGATTTTAAAATACCCAGACTCGACTCTTACTACTTCTTAGTGGGTTCTTCTTGCAAATCATAGGCCTCCTGTCGCGTCGTCTCATTTCCTAGAGCCTTTTTACCGGTTTTCGATGTCTCCTTGTGTGTCCTACCCTCCTCCATATTCAATGGTCCTCCTCTCCCGTCTTGGAGGGCCTCCTCTTGCATTCTGGGGCCCCTTTAACATGGCATGGGGCTTCCACTCATCTTCGAGGGGCATTCTCTGCCAAATTAGGGGCCTCTTGCCACGCCTCGTGTGCCTCCTCCTTTATCCTGGCAAAGCCTTACCCGTCGTGAGGGATCTTCAATTTTGGAAACCTCACCTCCTTCCATACCTGCTATCACTCCCATCTTAAGGGCCTCCTCTCATTTCCTGGGAACTCTTTCCGGTCTTCGGGTCCTCATTTGGTCCTGGAGACCTACTCCTTCTCGAGTCCGGCAGGTTCCTCATTTCTCTTCTAGAGGCCTTCTTTTTCAAATTAGGGGCCTCCTCTCACGTCTTGGGGGCCTCCTGCTCTGCGTTCTCCTGCTCTGCGCTCTGGATTCGATCTTTACCCATCTTAGGGGTAGTCTCTTATCTTCTGGTGGACTCCTCTTCTCTCCCAGGCGCCTCCTCTGCCAAATTACTGGCAACCTTTCCTATCTTAGTGGCCTTGTTATTTCCCGGGGACCTTCTTATCCGTCTTCGAGCCTTCTTTCCCGCTTGGGAGCCATCTCTCGTATTCAATGGCCTTTCTCTCCTATTTTAGGGGCCTCCTCGTTCATCATGGGGTCTCATTTCCAATCTTGTGTCGTTCTCTTCCGAATTAGGTGCCTCCTGCCACGTCTCTGGATCATCCTTTTCTATCTCGGTGGAACCTCACCCGTTTGGGGCCTGCTTTTGCGTCTCCGAAACCTCATCTCATATCCAATGGTTTCCTTTTCAGTCTTAGGGCCTCCTCTCATATTCTGGGGCCTCCTTTCCGGTGTTGGAGCCTCTTTTGCAATCCTGGTTGCCTCCGTGCCACTTTTGACACTCTCTTGATTTCTGGGGTCTCCTACCCTCTCCTAGGTGACTCCTTTTTCAAATTAGGGGCCTCCTCTCACGTCATGAGGGCCTCCTTATCTGTGTCTGGAGCCTCATTATCCTCTTAGCAGGGTGCTTTTGCGTCCTAGTCCTAGATTTTCTCTTCCAGGTTCCTCCTCTTACAAAATATGGGCCTCATCTGGCTGGTCTCGGTGGCCTTCTCTCATTCCTGCGGAGACCTTCTTATCCGTCTTGGGGCCCCTATTGCGTCCGGAGAAGTCTCCCCTATCAGGTCTTAATTTTATATTGCAGGGGCATCCTCTTCCGTCTTGTGGGCCTCGTTTTCCAACTTAAGAATATCCTGCCACCCATCGGAAGCCTTTTCGTCTAACCTGGGTGGCTTCTTGCCCGTCTCGGTGGCATCATTTCCGTCCTGAGGGCCTCCTTTTCGTGCTGGGGTCTCCTTTTCGTCCTGGGGCCTCCTTTTCGTCCTGGGGGCTACCTTCCTATCTCTGTTCTACGTCTTAGGGGCCTCCTTTTCGTCCTTGGGTACATCCTTTTCGTTCTAGGGGCCTCCTTTTAGTCCTGGGGGCCGCCTCCCAATCTCTGTTCTACGTATTGGTGGCTTCCTTTGCGTTCTGGGGCATCCTTTTCGTCCTGAGCGCATCCTTTTCGTCCTGGGGGCTTCCTTGTCGTCCTGGGGGCCACCTCACAATCTCTGTTCTACGTCTTAGGGGCGTCCTTTTCGTCCTGATGGCCTCCTTTTCGTCCTGGGGACCTCCTTTTCGTCCTGGGGACCTCATCCCAATCTCTGTTCTACGTCTTGGGTGCTTCCTTTGCGTTCTGGGGCATCCTTTTCGTCCTGGGGGCCTCCTTTTCGTCCTGGGGGCCACCTCATAATCTCTGTTCTACGTCTTAGTGGCCTCCTTTTCGTCCTGGGGGCCTCCTTTTCGTCCTGGGGACCTCATCCAAATCTCTGTTCTACGTCTTGGGGGCATCCTTTTCGTCCTTTGGTGCATCCTTTTCGTCCTGGGGTTGGTTGGTTGATTGCTGGAGTGTAGGGGCGCATGGACTGCGTCTTTCGTCCTGGGGGCTCCTTTTCGTCCTGGGAGCCTCCTTTTCGTCCTGGGGGCCTCCTTTTCGTCCCGGGGGCCTCCTTTTAGTCCTGGGGGCCTCCTCCCAATCTCTGTTCTACGTATTGGGGGCTTCGTTTGCGTTCTGGGGCATCCTTTTCGTCCTGGGGGCATCCTTTTCGTCCTGGGGGCCTCCTTGTCGTCCTGGGGGCCACCTCACAATCTCTGTTCTACGTCTTAGGGGCCTCCTTTTCGTCCTGGTGGCCTCCTTTTCGTCCTGGGGGCCTCCTTTTCGTCCTGGGGACCTCATCCCAATCTCTGTTCTACGTCTTGGGGGGCTTCCTTTGTGTTCTGGGGCATCCTTTACGTCTTGGGGGCCTCCTTTTCGTCCTGGGGGCCACCTCACAATCTCTGTTCTACGTCTTAGGGGCCTCCTTTTCGTCCTGGGGGCCTCCTTTTCGTCCTGGGGACCTCATCCAAATCTCTGTTCTACGTCTTGGGGGGCATCCTTTTCGTCCTTTGGTGCATCCTTTTCGTCCTGGGGTTGGTTGGTTGATTGTTGGAGTGTAGGGGCGCATGGACTGCGTCTTTCGTCCTGGGGGCCTCCTTTTCGTCCTGGGGGCCTCCTTTTCGTCCTGGGGGCCTCCTCCCAATCTCTGTTCTACGTCTTGGTGCCTTCCTTTTCGTCCTGGGGCCTCCTTTTCGTCCCGGGGGCCTCCTTTTCGTCCTGGGGGCCTCCTCAAAATCTCTGCTCTACGTCTTGGGGCCTCCTTTTCGTCCTTGGGTGCATCCTTTTCGTCCTGGGGTCTCCTTTTTGTCATGGGGGCCTCCTCCCAATCTCTGTTCTACGTCTTGGTGCCTCCCTTTCGTCCTGGGGCCTCCTTTTCGTCCCGGGGGCCTCCTTTTAGTCCTGGGGGGCCTCCTCCCAATCTCTGTTCTACGTCCTGGGGCCTCCTTTTCGTCCCGGGGGGCCTCCTTTTAGTCCTGGGGGGCCTCCTCCCAATCTCTGTTCTACGTCTTGGGGCCTCCTTTTCGTCCTTGGGTGCATCGTTTTCGTCATGTGGTCTCTTTTTCGTCCTGGGGGCCTCCTTTTCGTCCTGGGGGCCTCCTTTTCGTCCCGGGGGCCTCCTTTTCGTCCTGGAGGCCTCCTCCCAATCTCTGTTCTACGTCTTGGGGCCTCCTTTTCGTCATGGGGCCTCCTTTTCGTCCTGGGGGCCTCCTCCCAATCTCTGTTCTACTTCTCTTATAGAGACCTGATTATATTTCCTGGTGGCCTCGTCAGTCTTGAGGCCTCATTGACGGCATGATATTCTGTCCCGTCGGCCTCCTTGCTCACCTTTTTTTGCTGTGCATTTGCGGATAGGGGCCTCCTCAAATTTCAGGCAGGGGGGCGACTGCCCCCCCCCCCTGCCCCCCCGGTGGCGACGCCCTTGGCCCGCTGAAAATAGTGTCAGGGGCTGCACTTACTGCAGGAATGTGTGAGCGTGAGGATGCGAGAGTGGCGTCTGGTGTGGTGTGCCTGTGAGGTGGTGAGATAAAGTGACAACAGTTGGTGTTCAGTGTCGCTGCTGTGAGGTTGTGTGGTGTTGTCGTATCGAAGAGTGTGTGTGCCCTGATGTCTGGTTGTATTGGTGCGATCCCGAAGTGCCTCGTGCGGTTTTAAATCCGTGCATATAATGACGGGATTAGGAGCCCGGTCGATCCGAGCTTGACGTCCTCGTGCCGGAGGTAATAGCTGCGGGCGACCCAGGCTGTCGTCTGATCGACGACTGAATTCCAGCATCATTACACATCATTATGTATTACCCAGGCTCTACAGGCTCGGCTTCGGCGGCGCCGAGGCGTCGCAATCGTCCTGCGGCACGTACGCCGCACATGGCATCTGGGGTTAGCTCGTGCCGGTCCCGGCTCCCGGCTCCCGGCTCCGGACTGGTGGCGCCGGCGAGGCGTCGCGCCGCTATCAAAACATTAGGTACGGGTCACCGGTGCGTGGGTGTGTGTACCGCTCGCTGGCGTTATTGTACTAGTCCCGGACGCTGACAGACGAGTTGGGTGCGACGGGGCCGGCGGCGCGCGTTACAGCGATCATCTGCGCGCGCCGGACACCTCCACCGATGGGATCCACACCTCCCGCGAAGGATCCACCGCGGCGGGGCCGGCGGCGCGCGTTACAGCGATCATCTGCGCGCGCCGGACACCTCCACCGACGGATCCACCGCGGCGGGGCCGGCGGCGCGCGTTACAGCGATCATCTGCGCGCGCCGGACACCTCCACCGACGACGACGACGACGACGAGTGCGACGGAAGCCCGTCCAGGAAGTCGAATGTGGCGAGCGCCTCGCGCTCCTGCGGCCCGTAGCGGAAGAAGAACTCTGGCCGGTTATGGATCGGTGGACGGAAGACGGGGGTGAAGCGCAGCGCGCCGTCCTTTCTCCGCGATACTGAAACACCGGCGACGGCGCGTTACCGGTGTGCGGCGGAAGTCCTCCACACAAACAAGTTTTCAGTCAAAGTCCCAAAAAGTAAGCCTCTAAGAGTTAGCTCACAACTGTGGTAAGGAGTTGTTGTTGTTGGTTATTGGTTTTACGACACGTCGACCGTTGAGTCATATAGCGTCGCCAATCTCTCACGCCGATTGGTCGCGGGCGAAGAGTAGCGACAGGTGAGATTCGAACCTACAATCTTTCGATTGCGAGACAAGCATCTTACCCCTAGACCACTCGTCCCCTTGTGGTAAGGAGGGCATAGCTTTTTGGGGGAGGGGGGAATACTGCATTTGAATTGTTTTGAATACTGTATTGAAAAGTGTTAATCCATAATGTTTTATGTCAAAACATTATGTTTCACGTCAAACATTTCATTATTGAGACAGCCCGACGGGGACTGAAGGGGTCAGAACCCCCAAAGACGCGGGCAGCTTTGCCTATGGCGGGGGCACTTCATCAAAACACATCGCCTTTCACGACGTGCCTGGCAACACATCGTTCCAGAGTTGGGTTCCGCCCGTCTCACAATCGAAAGATTGTGGGTTCGAGTCTCGCCTGTCGCTACTCTTCGCCCGCGGCCAATCGGCGTGAGAGATTGGCGACGCTACATGACTCAACGGCCAACGTGTCGCAAAACCAATAACCACCACCAGGGTTGGTTCACCCGGTAAAATGCCACGAGTTCCGGGCGCAGCGGACGAGAGAATTTGAGCGAGGGCAGTGCGGCAGAGTATGCAGATTACGGTGATGAGATGGAACTGGAACGTTTTAACGTATGAATGCACACACTGCGCCAATGAAAAAAGACTGCGCTAGATGGGAAGGAAGTAAGGCACATTCAAGAAACTAATTAAAAGACTCGCACATCCCTCCTCAACTTAGATTGCATTAATTTGCTTCAGACAGCGAACCCGTTCGGTATGGTAAGTGAGCGCCGACCTCGTGAGGGGAACCCCAGCCGCCCTGACTCACCCTGTTTTCTCCGGCGCGCTTGGTGCACCCACTTCAGGTGCTGGTACTCGCTCGCCGACCCATGCGTGACGTCAATCTCGCTGTCCGACGACGACGAATCGGAGGAGGCGCGCGTCGCCAGCATGACGTCATAGAGCTGTGAGCGTGCCTGGGGACGTCGGCGCGCCGGTTAGTCGGTCCCTGCAGGTGGCCAGGAGCGCCTGGTCTTGGGCGGAGTCAACTCCAACGCGTACTATCTCATTCCACGCGTACGCGGCGCAGAGTCGGGAACGCTCATGACGATTATTGCCGTGAGCATCGTTTTGCCACCAGCCCGCCAGGAACGCTCACGTGTGTACGGATATACTTGACTTGTAGACTGCGGTCAAATCACAACGCTACCGAAACAGCGGGACCAGGACCTGAACAGTTTTCCTGTCACATGCCACATCACATCACAACTGCCACGTCATTCCTTTCCGACTCGGCGCGAAGACCCTGCACGGTCTTCCTAACGGGTCAGCTGGAAGGCCACATCCCCACCGCCCCCGTACCGCCGACCATACGCGGACACCGTCTCACGTGCTGCGGCCATGGCCGAACGGCCGTGTCATCGAGCTGCGAATCACGAGGTCGCTGCCGGACCGGTTTCTGGCCGCCGGTTGCCTTTTACGTTAGTTTCGACGGGCGGGAATTTGTAAAACTGCTGAGCTGGCCTCCGCAATGATAGGCCGTGAGCAAATGCCAGCATGCACTGGATGACAAGATGCATTGATGCGATGCACAGACAAGCGCTGTGCTCCAACACCGGTAAGGCCATCGGTGTGTCTCGGTGTGCATGTTACACACATTGTAAAACAGGTCTGCAGCACATATGCACCGTGCACAGGTGAATATCACTGCATTTGCATACATATCAGGCACATGATCTTATAAATATAGTCACTCAGTGACCGAGGTAATCATTATCTATCTACATCTAAGACAATGGAAACTACACTAGAAGTTTATTGGGGGTGAGAGGCATTTTAAAAATTGCTTTCCCATGCAGCACCACGGGCTTAGTGTTAATATTATGATTATGGTTTGTGGCCATCATTTTATAAGACACCAACCCAGGCCACTAAACCAGTTAAATGCAGCACCAGAACCTGTCGTCTATCTACCCGGGAATTCGCTCAGCACCCGTAGCGCGGTGGCTGAACAGGGTGCCTGCGAAATCAGAGGTACGTAGTTCGATTCCTCGTGGAGCCCGCCCTTCCTGCCGAGGTGAGAGGCAGACGACATCGCATGGCCTCTGCCGGCTATTGTGTCGTAAAGCCACATGTAACACAACAGTAGGCGCACGTGTTCTGGTGGCAGTGGTCGAGCTACTGGTCGTACTGCGCGATCAAACATCAGCTGGCGAACGGTTCCAGTCGCAACGGCGCCCTCACCTTGGAGTCTTGCAGGTCGACGTGCTGGTCGACCCTGACCCAGCCGGTGTCGGAGCCCTCGGGCTCGGCGCGCCGCTCGACCGACTCCGGGTCGGCGTCGTGCCGCTCGCACGCCTCCAGCGCCGACAGCCGCTTCAGCTCGTCGATCAGCTGGCGGCTGGTGGCGCGCCGGTGGAAGCTGGTGACGTCGCCGTGCGAGACGATGAGCGGACTGGCGGCGGCGGCGGCGCGACACGCGTCGGCGATCTCGGCCGGCTCGCTGACGGCGCGCACCAGCTCGGCGGCGCCGACGCGCGCGCCATCCGCCTCCACGCGCGAGTCGGTGGAGCGCGAGCCGCGCAGGCGCGGGATGCGCGAGCCGGACCGCACGGGCGCGCTGCGCGGCGAGGCGCGCGCCGGCGGCGACCGCGCCGCGCCGGCCGAGTGGCGGGCGGGCGTTGACTGCGCCGCGGCCGGCGAGAAGCGCGTCGCAGATGACTGGGCGGGGGCGGCGGCGGCAGCGGTGGTCCGCGACGGCGACGATTGGGACGCCGGACGGACCGACGGCGACTGGGCGGCCGGCGCGGACAGCCGTGCCGCCGGCGGCTGCGCGGTGGACGCGGCGCCGCGCCGCTGCGGACTGTCGGGCCGCACCGCCGCCGCCGCAGCTGCGTCCGCCCGGCCGCGCACGATGGCCGACTCGGAGGTGCTGCGGCCGCCGATCCTGGCCGGGCTGGCGGCGTGGCAGAGCCGCCGCAGCAGCTTCGGTGACGGCAGCGACGTCTTCACGGCCGGCGGCGGCGGCTCCACCGGCTCCGGGAGCGGTCGCACGGCGTCCCGCTTCAGCTTCGGCACCAGCTTTGGCGAGCTGGGCGGACGGACGCGCGGTATGTGGTTGGAGGTCGGCGTGAAGGACCGCTTCCGCTTGCCGACGAGCGGACTGCGCGGGATTCCCGACTTTGGCGGCTGGGCGGGGCCGGAGGGCGCCGCCTCCTCGGCCTCCGGCGGCGCGCCGGCGTCGTGTCCGTTACACCGCGGGTCGGACTTCGGCGGCGGCGTGTACTCCTTGTGGTTGGTGGAGATCTCGGCGCGGTAGACGATCACCGGCGCGGGGCCGGCCACCGCCAAGCCGTCCGACGACGGCGTGGAAGCTAACACAGCGGTTGACTTCGGCTCCGGTTCCGGTTCCGGTTCCAGTTCCAGTTCAGACACTGGCTCCGGCACCGGCACCGGCTCCATCACCGGCTTCTGCTCCGGCTCCTGGCGCTCAACTGGCGCAGTTGGCGCTCGACCGCGCGCCAACTGCGCCAGCTCAATCGTCGAGTCGAGGGCGCCCCGCTCGGCCGGCTCCGTCGGCGCCGTCGCGGCCGCCACGACTGACGCCGCCGACGACGACGAGCGGTCGAGCGCCAGCGACTGCGAGTCGGACGAGTCGGTGCCTTGCTCGGCCGCCGCCGCGTCCTGGCTCTCGCGCTGCTCGATGTAACGCTGCTGCTCCGAGATGAAGTTCAGCATCGAAGCGAGCGCCATCTCGCGGTCGGCCGACGACACGACGGGCTCGTCGTCGCCTTTGACGGACGCCTCGGACAGCGCCAGGCTCTTGGAGCTCTCGTACTTGACGAGCCGGTAGAAGTCGCGCGTGAAGTCCGTCTCGAGGCCGTCGCACGGCCGCTCGTCCTCGGAGGCGACGCTGGCGCTCGACATGGCGTCGCTGCCGGTCGAGAGGCGCTGGGCGTCCCTGCGCGGCGTCACGCCCTTCCCGTCGGCGGCGCGCGGCTCGCTCTTGTCGAAGTCGATGGCGGCGGCGTCGGCGAAGCTGAGCTGCTCCGCGCTGGACCAGCTGGCGCGCGGCTCGCCGTCCGACGGCGACAGGTGGCGCGCCGGCGAGAGGTCGGCCTGGCACGGCGGCTGCCGGTACGGCCAGGCGGGGAGTTCGGCCGGCGGCTGCGCCTGCATGTAGCTGGCGTCGTTCCACAGACACTCGCTGGCGTCCTCCTCCAGCTCCAGGATGGCCTCCTGGATGTTGGCGAAGCTGCCGACGCGGCTGTAGTCGCTGCTGTCGGCCATGCGCGAGTCGCTGCCGCAGCCGTGGCTCTCGTCGGTGAGCTCGGAGCGCAGCTCCTCGGACGAGAGGCTCCAGTCGGCCACGTCTCGCGCTGCCTCCAGGCTGAAGCAGTTGCGCCACAGCTCGGAGCTGTCGTCGCGCCACGGCAGCGCGGCCGGCACGAACGCGCTGGGCGGCGGCGGCGGCGGCGTGGCCGGCGGCCGCTCCAGCGACACCTCGCCGGCGGCGCGCTTCAGCGAGCTGCAGCGGCGCGTGTCGAGCGTGGAGGCGGCGCCCAGCTCCAGCGTGGAGCAGGAGCGCTCGGGCGCGTCACCCAGCCACGGCCGCGCCGCCGCCTCCGCCCAGCGCTTCACGCAGAGCCGCGAGTCGGAGCGACACCGGTGGACGGGCCGCGGCCGCGCCGGCAGCAGGCAGCTGTGGCGCGCCGCCGGCGCCAGCGGCATCAGCGCCGCGTCGCCAGCCAGCGGCCGGCCGAAGCGCAGCCGGCGGCCGGGCCGCAGCGACTGGCGCAGCGCCTGCACCAGGCAGCGCAGGTCCTCGCTGTCGCTGGAGCTGGCCGAGCCGGGTCGCTCGGCCGGCTCGCCGCCGCCGCCGCGGCCCTCCTCCTCCTGCACCTCGCGCACGCCCTCGAGTCGCGGCTCGACGCCGGCCACCGAGGCGGCCGAGTCGGCCGACACGTTGGCCTGCACGTCGCTTGACATGGTCGAGTAGCCCTCGTCGCGGCCCTCCTCGCGCTTGGCGTCGTCGCGCGTCGGCGGACACGAGCTGGCGCGGACCGGCGGCTCGGCGGCCGGCCTGGCCGGTGCCGCCAGGTGGTGCGGCGGCAGCGGCGGCACCCGCGGCACCTCGGCCTTGGCGGGCGGCGCGGCGAGCGTGGCGCGCCTCTCCGGCTCGGTGAGCGCCGCCGGCAGACCGGCGGCGCAGCCGCGCGGCACGGTGCACTGCTCCGAGCCGAGACTGAGCAGACTGCGCTGCGCCGCGCTCGCCGAGTCGGCCACCTCGCACAGCCGCCGCACCACGCTGCTGTCCGACTGGCGGCTGTGCGCCGAACCGCTGTCTGCCGCCGCCGCCGCGTGGCGCGCGGCCGTCGCGCCGTAGTCGGGCGCGCCTCGCGGCTGTAGCCGGCAGTGGGTATCACCCGGCCGACCGGCGCAGAGCACGCAGGCGTCCGACGTCGACTCCGCCAACAGCGCGTCGAACTGCGACCAGCGCAGCGAGCCCTGCGTCGGTGGCGCCGCCCGACGGCCGGCCGACGAACTGTAGTGCTCCTCCAGCAGGCGGCGAACCTTGGCGCACACGGCAGTCAGCTGGTCGTCGTCTATCGGCCCAGACGACGCCGACGACGTCTGCGGCAGAGGCGAAGACAAAGGCGGCGTCACAAGGGATTAAAAAACTGCCGGCGGCAATTTTCCGCCTGGAAAGTCTGCTCGTCGAGTCAGTTTCCATCTCATTAGGTCGCCGATGATAATCAGCGTACGCCAACTGCAGATGACAAGGTGAAAAATAACCCAAAAGGCTTAGAAAAGCGAACTCGCCCTTCCCTTCCACCCGCTCGGCTCAATTTTCAGCTCTGTCCTCTCCTCCCGCTGGACCATTATCGACAGCTCCACACTGAGCCACCCACTCGAACATGCCCGCCAGTACACCGTCCCCCCCCTCCCCACCTCACTTCCCGTCCCGTGGGAGTCATCAACAGGGCCCCCGTGCCCACCAGGCGCGACAGCACCCCAGCCGCCTCAGGTATTCGGCGCGGCGCCAGTCATCCCAGATAATCGAGCTGCACCGCCGACCGCGACGGCAAAACACCTCGTTGCCCGGCGTCGCCTCCAGGCGAGGCGGGGCGAGGCGAGGCGGGGCGAGCCGCCGGCACCGGCAGAAGCACTCACTGGCGTGTGTGTGGACGGCGCCCGGCCCAGCAGCGAGTACAGCACGGCGTTCTCGTGCTCCAGCTCGTGTACACGCCGGCGCAGACAGGCCACGCCGGTCTGCAACATCTGAGGGGGAGGGGGTCCGGTCAGTGGAGACAGACAGGCCACGCCGGTCTGCGACATCTGGGGGGGAGGGGGTCCGGTCAGTGGAGACAGACAGGCCACGCCGGCCTGCGACATCTGGGGGGGGGGGGTCCGGTCAGTGGAGACAGAGACAGGCCACACCGGCCTACAACATCTGGGGAGGGGAGGGAGCGAGGGTAAGGTCAGCGGCGACGTTTGGTCGGTCGTGTGTCAGGTCTGGGTCAGGCCTGCGACAGGTCGTGTGTCGGGTCCGGGCCAGGCCTGCGCCAGGCCTGACCCGGACGTCGGTGTTTGGATTTTCATACGTGACTTCGGTGTTTTGATTTTCGGTGCCGATTGGTTATCTGATAAGAATGGATCCTTGGAGCACGAGCGGTTAGATGTGCTCCAAGAAAAGCATGAATGAAAAGACATGGTATGAGCCATTGACCATCGGACCATACTTGAAATTTATAGACGTACAAATGTAACCGATGTAACTTCACAGATGTGGCAGTAGCCATCACGACATGAATGAACCTCGTTCACAAAAATCTCCCATTGCGTGATCGAATCCAATGGCGCAAAGACCGGCAGCACGACCGGTCGCCGGCCGGCCTTTGGCGAAAAACTCCCACGTGACACCCCCACAAACGGCAAAGTCGCCATTCAGCCGTGGCCTCGGCACCGCTGTCTAACCGGTCGCACCGGGTGGCTTCAGAAGGCACCACCAGTCGGCGGACACGACCGGACTGTCCGTCAGGAGTCAGGACCAACTGACGAGCCTCACAACCAGGGACTGCCTGTATCACACTGTCCGTCAGGAGTCAGGACCAACTGACGAGCCTCACAACCAGGGACTGCCTGTATCACACTGTCCGTCAGGAGTCAGGACCAACTGACGAGCCTCACAACCAGGGACTGCCTGTATCACACTGTCCGTCAGGAGTCAGGACCAACTGACGAGCCTCACAACCAGGGCCTGCCTGTATCACACTGTCCGTCAGGAGTCAGGACCAACTGACGAGCCTCACAACCAGGGACTGCCTGTATCACACTGTCCGTCAGGAGCCAGGACCAACTGACGAGCCTCACAACCAGGGCCTGCCTGTATCACACTGTCCGTCAGGAGCCAGGACCAACTGACGAGCCTCACAACCAGGGACTGCCTGTATCACACTGTCCGTCAGGAGTCAGGACCAACTGACGAGCCTCACAACCAGGGACTGCCTGTATCACACTGTCCGTCAGGAGCCAGGACCAACTGACGAGCCTCACAACCAGGGCCTGCCTGTATCACACTGTCCGTCAGGAGCCAGGACCAACTGACGAGCCTGTTCAACACAGGCACCACAACCAGGGACTGCCTGTATCACACTGTCCGTCAGGAGTCAGGACCAACTGACGAGCCTGTTCAACACAGGCACCACAACCAGGGCCTGCCTGTTCAACACAGGCACCACAACCAGGGCCTGCCTGTATCACACTGTCCGTCAGGAGCCAGGACCAACTGACGAGCCTCACAACCAGGGACTGCCTGTATCACACTGTCCGTCAGGAGCCAGGACCAACTGACGAGCCTCACAACCAGGGACTGCCTGTATCACACTGTCCGTCAGGAGTCAGGACCAACTGACGAGCCTCACAACCAGGGACTGCCTGTATCACACTGTCCGTCAGGAGTCAGGACCAACTGACGAGCCTGTTCAACACAGGCATCACAACCAGGGCCTGCCTGTATCACACGTCAAGGGTCTGGGCCAACTGAGGGAGCTTGCTTAACACAGGAATCGGAACTGCCAGGGCCTGCCTACCATTAGTACTTTAACCATACCAGAATACCGCAGGTCATACTGCTGCCAAAGTCACTTTACAACGAGTGTAACCCGCCTGTTAGAGGTATCGGGAGGTATAGAGAACCGCCAAAGGCTGTTGCTGTATTAGGTATCGTTAAAGTCCGCTATTAAATGCATCGGGACTACCACGTATAACGGCCGGTGGTATCTGGACCAACGTATCCAGCATGCCTGGACCACCAGAGCCTACCGTAAGTATCAAGACCAGCAGAGCTCTGCATTTGTCACAGTTCAGCGGTCCTGGTCTGAACACGTCTGTGAGATGTCGGGTACAGACGCCAGCTGATGGCATATCGAGTGGGTCCGCGCTCCCAGCAGAGCAATCGGCTGGGTCAACTCAGCCAGTCTCAGAGGCAGACCTTGGCCCCAAGAGGAACCATTACGGAAAATTCAACACGAATGGAAGCGCAACACATCGATATATTTGTCCAGTCAGTGCAGACCATTGGCCGCAAAATAATTCAAGAATTGCTTTTCAAAAGTTATAGAAAAACAATTCGCAACTGTAGATGTGTCGCGGACCAGGGACGATGTCACTAGCTGTGGCGACCTCCAATCTCCGGTGCGATGCACCCGTGTGTGCCATTGGCTTACCTTCTGTTTGGAGAGCGCCTGCACGATCTGGTTAGCCACCTGGTCCAGGCAGTGGTCAGAGCGCCGCTCCTGCTCGGCGCGCTCCGCCTCCAGTGACCTGACCTTGACCTCCAGGTCAGCCTGGGTTGACGCACCCGGCTGAAATAAAAAGGCAATCGTCATATCTGGCCTCACTTAATTTGAATACGGTGTTAGGACCGAGCAATCTACCACAATCAGATCATGAGCCGCGGCTGAAAAAGCAGGAGGAAATCCGGCGGCGTTGTTCTCGGACCAGCTGAGTCGACGTCCAGGCAGACGGACCCGGTGATATCGCCACGATATTCCATGATGCATTCAGAGTCCATACCACATCCGGCAACGCTCTCCTACGGAACAAGGTAATTTAAAAATAACGTGGACAAAAAGTTCGGGAGTGCAGTGATGCAGGTTTTCCGGTAGCCAAACGCATCAGAAAGGCTGCTGTCAGCTGTTCGTCGCCCCATAATGTAGTCTCCTTTCGCCGGGCAAACTTTTTCCGTTATGCCCCTATCAGAAAAAGTGAAAATATCTGCGAAAAAGAAACGGCTTGAATCATTTCACAGACAATTCGCCAATACCCATAATCCGAGTGCCACAAGAAGTCAAGGGGTATATTTCCTTTCACAACATGCACTTCTCATTTTTTCCTCAGGCCGGTCTCACAATTCCACGCATCTTCGCATCATTTCAAGAGTCCCACAGCCAGTTTCTCATTAGTCTCGCACGCAGCCGACGTCCGCCGACCCTGAACCGACCTCCAGACGCCAGTCAGGCCGAGGCAGGGGTAGGGCGCAGCGCCAGTACGACGCCCTGATGCGGGGGGGGGGGGCACGTGACACGCGTCAAATTACGCGCCGCTCACCGGCTCGTTCGTCACTGCCGGCGGCGACCCGGCCGACGCCGCGGAGCCGTCACCGCGCCGGTCGATTCGGGCGCGCGTCTTTGTGCCTTTGTTCCGCCGGCCAACTCCCATGTCGCCAGCGGTCATCACGCAGACGACGTCGCGCGTTATCGGCGCGCGCTTTTCTCGCCGCACGCCGCCGACTTCCGCGCGTCGGCGCGCGCGCCGCCGCGCCGGAAGCGAGTCGCATCCGGCGCGCGTCCACGCGTCGCCGCAAATCGGCGCTGGCGGCGGCGCGGGCTGGCCGCGCCGCCGGTCGTAACTCTCGCGACGGTGAATTAAACATGAAGACAATCGTCATAACGGCGGCGCAGTAAACGCCGTCGGTCGGAAGACACCGACGACCGAGGCTGGCCGTCGGGCGGTCGGCAGGTCCGACGCGAACCGATGACTTAGTCTGACGCGTCGACAGCGCGACTGCCAATTGGTTGCCACCACCCTGACGTAACGCCACATGGTGGTGGTGGTGGTGGTGGTGGTGGTGGTGGTGGTGGTGGTGGCTTGAGAGGACGCGTCCGCGGGCAGGCCAGGACGGCACTGTCCGTGGTGTGCTACCTCTTCGTGTTGGATTCACGCGCCGGTGGGTGGTCCTCAGTGACGGATCACGCTCGAAATATATATAGACCATCACACCGCAGAACGACGATGAGAAGATTCACACTGCATTTTGACTACAGATGCAGCGGAATCAGTCTTCAGGTGACTGCAGGCCATGCAGTCTTCAGGTGACTGCAGGCCATGCAGTCACTGCCGACTATATACAGATTACATAGTGAGGCGCAGCAGAAGTCTTCAGATGACTACAGGCCAAGTCACTGTCGACTACCTACAGGTATGTACATACGTGGGACGCTTTATTCACGGCTGTACGGCACACAGCAACGGCTGGCTAGTCAAACCGCCGGTCCGTTCTGTGATAGCCAGATGCTGAAGCCCTCAGTGCGTTTTGTTTGTTTGTTTATTTGGGCTTAAGGGCGCCTGAACTGCTAGTGGTTATCTAGCGCCCAGAAGCCCCCAGTGCGGTTGCATCGCTAAATGCCCATGACATCGGGACGGTATGACCCCCGAGCACACGCAAAGGCGGCCTAAACCACGACTCGAACACCAGATAATATATGAACTTTGGGCACCTCCCGGCGCTTCCCGAAGGCAAAGTCTACCACACAGTCGGGCACAGCACAACTAGCACTACAAATGAAAACCGAGGCCTGCAGCACACCACGCGGCGTCCTGACGGCGGAACGTCACGCACAGCCGGATAATAAAATCGCCGCGCACGCCAATGTGAGCGAGTGAAATGAAGCCACCTTCGACTGTCATTCTGTCCGGCGCCCGAGCTGGGCCAATAAATCCTCACAGGTCCCCAGGCGTCCAAAGCCATTGGCCGGTGCCGGCGGACAAAGACGTCGGGGCGGCTCTGGCACGTGTGACCCCCGCCCCCGCACCCAGCGGACGGGCGGACGGGGATCGGCGCCGGGCGGCGCATTTGTCGGCTGTCTCCGGACGAAATGGCCTGCTCGGCGACGACGCCGGCCGATCTGGCCAGCCGACAACAGGAGCCACAGTTCGACGAAGCGGCCCGGCGGCGACAACGTCGCTGTCGGCTTTCCAGCGAAAGAGAAGCCGGAGCGGGAGGACTTCCCGGTAGAAGGCCACACACAGCTGTCGCCATGAATCGACTTGAGAACGCCGGAAAGGGCGGGGCACGGTCCGTCCAGCTGACTTCGTCCGGCAATATGCGCCTGATGGGATGGTGACGGGTCCGGCTGACTTACGCCAGCAATGTGCGCCTGATGGGATGGTGACGGGTCCGGCTGACTTCGCCCGGCAATATGCGCCTGATGGGATGGTGACGGGTCCGGCTGACTTCGCCCGGCAATATGCGCCTGGTGGGATGGTGACGGGTCCGGCTGACTTACGCCAGCAATGTGCGCTTGATGGGATGGTGACGGGTCCGGCTGACTTACGCCAGCAATGTGCGCTTGATGGGATGGTGACGGGTCCGGCTGACTTACGCCAGCAATGTGCGCTTGATGGGATGGTGACGGGTCCGGCTGACTTACGCCAGCAATGTGCGCCTGATGGGATGGTGACGGGTCCGGCTGACTTCGCCCGGCAATATGCGCCTGATGGGATGGTGACGGGTCCGGCTGACTTACGCCAGCAATGTGCGCCTGGTGGGATGGTGACGGGTCCGGCTGACCTACGCCAGCGTGTGCGCCTGATGGGAAGGTTCCGGCGGCTCATCCCAGGATTTGTTGACGCGTGGCGGGCTTACATGCATCATCTCCGAGAATCGGCCGAAGACCTGGTTCCGCTCCACACGAAAACAATTCACTCGAAGCCCGATATGGCTATGATCGCACGAAAGCGAAAAACTAGCCAGTTGTGTCCCAAGAGTTGTCACACAAAACGGCATGCATCAATCACATTGATAAACGTGCAGATAATTGCAAGACATCGACTTTGCTTAATGCTTAAAGAGCCCAACGATCTGGTGGACAAATACACCGAAGCCGAAGGCATGTGCCGCGCCTCCGCGTGTGAAGTCGCGAGATTACCGACCAAGTGTGCCGCCTACCCGTGGCCAAATTATTTCCCAAATGCTCCGCTGGCTCCTTGCAAAGTTCCATCAATGACTGTCATCCATCCAGTATCATATAATATCTAGCCCAGCCTAACCTAACCTGACGAGTAACCTAACCCAACCTGACCAGTAACCCAACCCAACCTGAGCAGTAACCCGAACCAACCTGCCTAGTAACCTAACCTGACCTCACCAGTAACCTAACCCAACCTGACCCAGTAACCTAACACAACCTGACCAGTAACCCAAACCAACCTGACCAGTAACCTAACCTGACCTGAGCAGTAACCCAAACCAACCTGACCAGTAACCTAACCTGACCTCACCAGTAACCTAACCCAACCTGACCAGTAACCTCACCCAACCTAACCAAACTAGACACCCGGCGTGGTCCTGGCCATACTCCCAATATTTCCGTCGTCTGAACTCTTACTGCCTCCATCGTGGACTCGTCCCCAACGTCTCCCACCCTGCGTCTACATTTCCGTCTTCCCCGGTGGATCCGCCGTCCAGCCTTACCTCCTCCCCCTCCCCGGTCCTTATTGCAGTCGTCTCCGGTGGACCAAACGTAGCCATACTCAAGGGTGGACCAAATGCAGCCATACTGAAGGGTGGACCAAATGTAGCCATACTCAAGGGTGGACCAAATGTAGCCATACTCAAGGGTGGACTAAATGTAGCCATACTCAAGAGTGTATCCGTCTCCCAGTCTTCTCCGGTGTACCCACCCGTCTCCCATGATGATGAATTGGAGCTTAGGGGCGCGTCGACTGCCAGGATCATTTTGCGCCCATAACGGTGTTCATAGAGAATCTATCATGCTCCTACAGCGGTCAGTTATTAATAATCCTTAGGAGCGGCGATATACAACATCAAAGCGTGCTTGTTGAAGGAAGGTAAAAGTGCTCCCAGACGCCAAGACCACAGAGTAGTTTCCTATTAATTAGCGTATGCAGAGTAGTGTCGGCGTCCAGCTGTCCTAAAATTTGGCGTCGTAGTGGTTCCAAAAGTACACAACCTACTGAAACATGATACACGGTAAGCGGGTCCGAACAGCGTGGGCATAAAGGTCGGTCATCACCGGTCAGTATGTAGCCATGTGTCGCGAAGGTATGACCTATCCTCAAACGGCAGAGTATTACTTCCTTCCGTCGTGCCTCTGGTGTATCCGTCTCCCAGGCTGCCAGACAGGTCCGTGACTCGCCGGCCACCTGACGAGCCCACCCCGGACACCTGACGAGCCCGCTCCGGCCACCTGACGAGCCCACCCCGGCCACCTGACGAGCCCACCCCGGCCACCCGACGAGCCCGCCCCGGCCACCTGACGAGCCCGCCCCGGCCACCTGACGAGCCCGCTCCGGCCACCTGACGGAGCCCGCCCCCTGCCCACCTGACGGAGCCCGCCCCCTGCCCACCTGACGAGCCCGCCCCGGCCACCTCACGAGCCCGCTCCGGCCACCTGACGAGCCCGCTCCGCCACCCGACGAGCCCGCCCCGGCCACCTGACGAGCCCGCCCCGGCCACCTGACGAGCCCGCCCCGGCCACCTGACGAGCCCGCCCCGGCCACCCGACGAGCCCACCCCGGCCACCCGACGAGCCCACCCCGGCCACCTGACGAGCCCACCCCGGCCACCCGACGAGCCCGCTCCGGCCACCCGACGAGCCCACCCCGGCCACCTGACGAGCCCGCCCCGGCCACCCGACGAGCCCGCCCCGGCCACCCGACGAGCCCACCCCGGCCACCCCGCTCCGGCCACCTGACGAGCCCACCCCGGCCACCCGACGAGCCCGCCCCGGCCACCCGACGAGCCCGCCCCGGCCACCCCGCTCCGGCCACCTGACGAGCCCACCCCGGCCACCTGACGAGCCCACCCCGGCCACCCGACGAGCCCGCCCCGGCCTCCTGACGAGCCCGCCCCGGCAACCTGACGAGCCCGCCCCGGCCACCCGACGAGCCCGCCCCGGCCACCCGACGAGCCCACCCCGGCCACCTCGGCCACCTGACAGCCCGCTCCGGCCACCTGACGAGCCCGCCTCCGGCCACCTGACGAGCCCACCCCGCCCACCCTGACGAGCCCGCTCCGGCCACCTGACGAGCCCGCCCCGGCCACCCGACGAGCCCACCCCGGCCACCCGACGAGCCCGCTCCGGCCACCTGACGAGCCCACCCCGGCCACCTGACGAGCCCGCCCCGGCCACCTGACGAGCCCGCCCCGGCCACCTGCAGGCGCCGCTGATCGGCCGTGGCGTTCGGCCGCCAATTGCGGCGCTAGTGTGGCAATTACGGCGCGTAATTGGCCGCGCCACTGCTCGTGGGCGGGCGGCGGCGCGGCACTCGCGGCGCGCCACAAAGGCGGCGGCCGCTCATCAGCCGCTGATCGATACGTCACGCACACTCGCGCCTGTCACCGCGCGTCACTTCAGTGACGCGTCCCCACGGCGGCGGCGGAGACGGCGGCGGAGGCGGAGGTGGCGAGAGGTGGCGGATGTGGCGGAGGCGGCGATATCGGCCGGTGGCGGATGCGGCGAGAGGTGGCGGAGGCGGCGGTGTCGGCTGGCTGGCGGTACACACCGCCAGCCAGCCGACACCGCGGCATCGCCGGTGGTCCGGACGCACAGAAAATGTCACGTTTGTCACGCCGAACCGACAAGTTGGCGTCGCAAATTTGGCTTCACACTGTAAACTTAGATGATGCCGGTGATGCAGCAACCAGGGCTGAGCTGCAGCCGCGGCATCTGTCACAGGTGCTGCGGCACTCACTGGTAGTGCGGCACCCGTGACAGGTGCTGCGGCACTCACTGGTGGCGCAGCGGCCTTTAGTGTTGTTGTAATCAGCAGAGGGGCACAACAGCTTTTGGTACTGGTGCCGCCAGCGGAGACATTCCAGTTGTTATCGTGCTTCAGGGTCGCAGCGGCGGACCTTGACAAATCGTCTGTTAGCAGACAAAGAGTGACTGGAACTGTTGTCTACTAGAGCCAAGATTTTGCCAATTTTCAGTACACGGGTCACCCTCACCGAACACGGAATGTCTTGAGGTCCTGACGTCCGTGCAGATTTCAGACTAGCTTTGCTCAGCTGCTGTCCACAGAACAATGGCGACGTAAATGCACCGAGATGTATGGAACGTAAAGTGGCAAAAGGTTTGCAATTGTGGGTAATGTGCAATTGCGCAGCTGGTTATAGCAGCAGACTGCATTGCGCGGAACACGTAACCACTAGTGAAGTTTTCCAAAGGCTTCTGAAAATGTCAGGCCGCACTTTGGCACGGCCTTGTGGTTTTTAGGTTGTGCTTTTCTATGCATTCCCATGGGCATTATTGTTAAATTATCAGAGCTAGGCGGTGCTCAGCCACCCTTATGGGTGCTCAAACACCACCTGATAATACTAAAACTCCACCCATTCAAATAACGTGAACAACAAAAACACCTAGCACACGCATAACCTTATACATAACCTGGAACTCCACGCAGAGTAGAAGCTCAAGTTTAGTTCCTATGCACCATCCTAAAGTGCAACGCATGCTGCCCGTACTTTGATATAAGCTATACGGCGTCACGCACCATGCAGTCTTTTGCGTCTTTTTGCCTTCTTTTTGCTGTTTTGCCAGAACAAGATTGCGCTCAAACAAAAGCTTGTTGTTTGACTTACCAAGCAGCAGGGACCAAAAATGGAATACCAAGCGACGGGTCAGCTCGACGTGGCTCTAAGCATCACAGCAGACACACGAAAAACCAGCGTTTGACCATTTTAGTGCAACGATAACGTAGCACTTCGAAACATGTGACTTGTATGGACGACGGGCTGAGTGATACGGGAATAAATGCATCAAATTCGGGCACAACAAACAGAACAATAACCTTCGAACATCCAGACATATGGATGACCGCGCCAAAAATGCAACAGTGTTGCAGAAAGCACCGCCTGACAGCATCACCAACTGCATTATTAATATACGGATAATTACGGATTACGGATTACGGATACGGATTACGGATTACGGATTACGGATAATTACGGATAATATACTCAAATAACTAACTAACGAAAGGCAATAAATACCAAGAAGCCCAAGGATTTCAAACATCACCGCATACGGATTGGCTATGTTTTAGGAGTCGTGGGCGAACTTGTTGGCTGTGTTTTGAAACTGGTGGCCGGGCACTTGTCAGCGTCATTGTGGCGTGCATACAAGCCGTGTTTAGACAGACGTGGACGTGAACTGTTAGCTAGGTTTTAAAAAGGTGTGGGGATTTGCCGATTAGCTATGTTTCAGGGAGGTGTGGGGACGCACCTGTTAGCTTTGATTCAGGAAGGAAGGCTGGACGTACCGGTTAGCTCTGCTTCAGGGAGGTCTGTTTCAGTCAGGTTCTGTCTGTTTCAGGGAGGTATGCAGGACGTACCTGTTAGCGCGGTTCTAAAGAAGTATGGGGATGTGTGTATGAGCCCAAGTTTAGTAAGACATGTGGCACCTGTATGCTGTTTCAGGGAGGTGTGGGAACATACCTATCGGCTTTGTTTTGTGGAGGTGTGGGGGCGTACCTATCAGCTTTTTTGGTGAGATCAAGGTTTACTAGATTCAAAGAAGCAGGCATTTAATAAACTGAAACATCTTAACTCTGAGGTAAACCTTTAAACATATAGAACGGCTAGAAATAAAGTTAGGTGTGTTAGGGCATTTAAGAAACTGGTTGAACTTAGATTAGCTCGAGAATGTTGAGCAGGCAATGCTCATAAGTGTTTAGCTTCTACAAATTTAAGTCTAAAAAATGTAGTGTTGGGCCACTGGATGTTTCTTAGATGGTGAAATAGTGGTTAATGATGGTGATATAGTTGATTCCCTAAGCAAGCAATTTATCAGTTTTTACAAAAGAGAACCCGGGTGCATTGGAAACCACTGAAGGTTATGTTATGGCAGGTGATCTGAAGATCTGGTTGGTAGATCTGAATATCACAGAAGGTATATAAAAAAAAAACAGTTGCAGAATATGGCACATAATAAAGCTGCTGGATCGGAATTCGAAGGACATATACATATGCTAGGATCTTACAGAGTCTGATCAAGTTTTGGCGGTTTCCCTAAGTATTATTTTCACGCGGGCTATGGGGTATTCTGAAATACCTGAAGATTCGCGAAATGCAAATGTAATATCACTTTTTGAAAAGGGAATGAAGTGTGCAATAAGTGTGCAGAAAACTATAGGCTAGTCAGTTTGATCTCAATATTTTGCAAGGTATTATAAAAAAAACTGGTCAAAGAGAATGTTTACTCATCTCGATAGGCGCAGCCTTTCAAGGGATGCTGAACATGAATTTCGATCCGGGAGATTTTGTTTAACCACCTTACATGTAACTAGAGCATGTAACTAGAGAGCATGCAACTGTTCATGAAGCATGCAACTAGAGAAGCAAGCATCAAAGCAGGATATATCTTGTGTACTTAGACTTCATCAAAACTTTTGGTGAAGTTCCACACAGGCGTCTAATTCATCTACTAGAGCAGCAGGGGCTTCGTGGAAAAGTTCTAGGTTGGATTGAAGCATGGTTAAGGGGACGGAAACAAAGGGAAGTGTTAAATGGATGCAAACCTGAATGGAAGAAGGTTCTGAGTGGAGCGCCGCATGGCTTGTTCTAGGTCCACTTTTCTTTATCATCTTTGTGAATAATATTGAGGTAGGGCTGAGGAAAAGGGTGTTCAAATTTGCCGATGACATCAAGCTGGTAGGAGTGACTAACAGTAGTGACGAATTTAGTAATATTCTGCTACACTTGGAGGAACTAAAAAAAGTGGCCTGAACAGTGGCAGATGCCTTTCAACTATGAAAAGTGCAAGGTGCATGAAAGTGCATTTGGGGTCTGAAGGTGAGACATTCGAATATAAAATGGAAGGTAGGGAACTAGATGTTATTGAAGAGGAAGGTGTACTTAGATGTGTTAGTTTCAAAAGAAATTAAAGCAAAAAAAAAACAATGTACCTCAGCTAGGAACAGACAATCAGAATACTGGAAGTCATTAATAGGAGTGAGGTATAAGAGCATGAAGTAATTAAAAACTGTATTTAGCCTACGTGCGATCCCACTTGGAATATTATGTACAGGCATGGAACCCTTACGTAGAAAGATATAGCAACCCTTACGTAGGCTGCCTGCTGATGTTGTGTGGAGTCACACATTGTATGTATCTAAAAATATGGTGGGCACGTTTTTTAGGTTGGATAATCTTGTTCTTGAGTTCTAATTAGAGCTCGATGGGGTGATATTATGCTAGTAGGTGGGTGGGTGGGTAGGATGTTGGTAGCTTCGTTATAATTTAGGATATAGTACCCGTTGGGATGTTGAGTATGTTTTTGTTCAGGCTTATAACATCTTCCTTTTACAGGCTGAACCCGGATGGGTCCCTGTGGTTCTTATTAAGTCTGAACGTTGTGTGACTTGATGAGTTTATGAGGTGTGGGGACGTACCTTGAGAGGAGAAGGCGGCGCAGAACTAAGTATCTCCAGCTGAGCTGTGAGCTGATGAATCTGGTTCACCCAGTGCTGTCTCTCCGTCTGAGGGCACGGGTACAACAGTGAACACTCCGACTCGCCGCTTCACTCAGTGAACAGTGGGCAGTGAACAGTGGGCAGTGTGGACAGTGGGCAGTGTGGACAGTGGGCAGTGTGGACAGTGGACAGTGTGAACAGTGGGCAGAACACTTCCGTGTCGTTCTGACGATCGCTCCACCTCTATCCTGACTGCGAGACCAGGGGTGGGGTAGCAGTTATTGGTTCCGAGCGACGAACGTACTGGTTTCACAACAGAAACGGGATTCAACTGGAAATCCAGCTACAGCGGGCATGCATAGACTCGGACACAAAGCATTGGACAGGCTGAGCTGGTGTTGTCTATAAGGGCCAGTAAACTGTCGGCAATCTAGATATCGTTGGCACCTAAGTGACACTTGTATAGTTTCACCCTCCCATTACGCATGTTCAGATGCTGGTAATTTTCACGTCACCTCACTACCACAACATGCTTCCAGGACCTGCTGTTTGTTTATGGACGTCACTGGCGTGGCCCCATAATTTAGCCGGCATTAAGATTGGCTGCACCAGCCACACGTGTGTTGCGAGAAGCCTGGGCGTGTTCCCGGTGGCGAGTTGTGTCGGGAAACAGTGACGCTCCAAACATTACGTGTGTCAGAATACGTGACCTGACATACCGAGGCTGTAGGGTCGGCCGCAGTATTGCTCACGATTAAATGTCACGTACTGGCAGAGAGTCGATTGACGATGTCGGTATTCACACTGTAGTGCGGCCAGGGAACTATACAGCCAATGACGGTGTCGGTATTCACACTGTAGCGCGGCCAGGGAACTACACAGTCATTGACGGTGTCGGTATTCACACTGTAGCGGCCAGGAACTACACAGCCAAGACGGTGTCGGTATTCAACTGGCACAGCCAATGACGGTGTCGGTATTCACACTGTACCGCGGCCAGGGAACTACACAGCCAATGACGGTGTCGGTATTCACACTGTAGCGCGGCCAGTATTAATGGGAACTACACAGTCATTGACGGTGTCGGTATTCACACTGTAGTGCGGCCAGGGAACTACACAGTCATTGACGGTGTCGGTATTCACACTGTAGTGCGGCCAGGGAACTACACAGTCATTGACGGTGTCGGTATTCACACTGTAGTGCGGCCAGGGAACTACACAGCCATTGACGGTGTCGGCATTCACACTGTAGTTGGAAAAAAGGCCAGGGAACTACACAGCCAATGACGGTGTCGGTATTCACACTGTAGCGCGGCCAGGGAACTACACAGTCATTGACGGTGTCGGTATTCACACTGTAGCGCAGCCGAGGAACTACACAGTCATTGACGGTGTCGGTATTCACACTGTAGTGCGGCCAGGGAACTACACTCATTGACGGTGTCGGTATTCACATTGTGGTGCGGCCAGGGAACTACACAGCCAATGACGGTGTCGGTATTCACACTGTAGCGCGGCCAGGGAACTACACAGCCATTGACGGTGTCGGTATTCACACTGTAGCGCGGCCAGGGAACTACACAGTCATTGACGGTGTCGGTATTCACACGGTAGTGCGGCCAGGGAACTACACAGCCATTGACGGTGTCGGTATTCACACTGTAGCGCGGCCAGGGAACTACACAGCCATTGACGGTGTCGGTATTCACACTGTAGTGCGGCCAGGGAACTACACAGCCATTGGGCAGTGCAGATCCCCTCAGAAAAACAGACGTAAACAGCGGCCTGCTGCAGGGAACGAAACTCGCCACATGCGGAGAACAATTCAAGAAAGAATGCATGGCAGTCTGGATGGTTTGGTTCTTAATGGGGCGTATCTAATTCGTCTGTGGCAGAACGCCACAGAAGTGTGACAGACGGTGACAGACGTCCAGGGACGGGTGGCAGACAGAAGCAGTGTGTCGCATCACGCAGGAACTTCACATCAAGTTAGCGGATTTCTTTCTCCGTTTGTGGTGGCTTGAACCCTTCCGCCTTTTTCTCGAGTGCGTTCGACTTGTTGCGTGCTCGCTCAAATATATCCAGAGGCGTACACACCACGTGTGCATTAAAACGTGCCTTTTCCATGCTTCAAACGCGCTTGGGCACTGCAAACTTCCATCGAGAAGTTCCGACACCGCGTCCGTCGTCATCAGTCTGACAAATCTCATTCACAGCTGTTGACGAGTCCCAAGAACCGAACACCCCCACACGACCTCCCACGTCTGAAGTCGCACAGCGCGATCCCCGCCGGCGGTGCAGGATACCCAGTTACACCCGTGTTCCGATAAGGCAGTCCGTCCTTGCCTAAAAGCTGTCCCAACTTACAGTCTGTCCAAGGAATATCCGATTTCCGCAAACCAGTTACTTGGTCGCTTGCACAATCCAGGTTATTTCAAAGTTATCAATATTGCATAATATATCAAGCGTGAAGCCATGGCCACAAAGTAGGCAATGAAGGCCACCGAGAAGGTAGCTTGTCTTCCGCTATGCAGTCTTCTGCTCGCTCAGTTGAGATACTCGAGCTTTGAAGGCGTCAGCTACAGTAGGTATCCACTGCACTACCCATGTACTCCGACCAGCATCTCCAGTCCACGGCTCAGTTCACGGCTGCACTGGAAATAGTCTGCTTCGCTTAACGGCAAATTTTGGCTAAAACCAGAGACAACGAAGCACGGTGCCACCGTCAACAGCTGAAATGATTACACCTAAACGTGTTACTCGATAAGTGAAATGTCATTGGGGACGACATGCTTTTGCAAATGTTTCTGACTTTCCTCATTTGAATTTTGCCTGTCGATTTTTTCCATAGTATTACGCTTGTGTCCTGGCAATTTCAACTTGAAATTGAAACAAAACTTTCCATAATTGGTATTTGGACTGTGACAAACAGCACTAATCCACTCTGCACATGCGGCGTGGGCCGCCCGGGCACCTCGTGGGGTGGGCCGTGCACTAACGAGCCGTCGGTGTCGCCCAGCCTCGAGTCACGCCCAGCGCGAGGAGGGTCGTCGCACGACCAACGACACCAGCCGCAACGACGGGGTGGCGGCCGCCGAGATCACCATAAACCATCGCCGCATAGACAGCGCGTCCGCCGCCGGCCACTTCATCACGGGGTCTACCGCCGGCGGCGGGGGTGGCGTTACCTAATTGGCGACCGAGCGGAGATGGAAGCGGCATTAGTGCGGCTCTCGCGAGCGGCTTATGGCTCGCCACTGACTGCGCTGGGCGACCGGCCGGCCGCACAAAGCCGCAGCCGGCGCGCGTCGCGTGCCACAAAGCCGAGTCGCGGACAAAGGCGGCGTGCCTACCTCGTGCGCCCTCATCAGCACGTCCATCGCCGTCAGCTTTTTGTCGGCCTCTGTCCGCGCCAGCTCCGCCGCCTTCAGCCGCTCCTCTGATCTGCGGAAACGGAGCACGAGCGGTCACGTGTGGCGGAAGAATAAGGGAACAGAGAGGGACAGGGGTAGGGCAGAGTGTGCATCGTAAGGCCTCGGGCTCGGCCATCCGATGAAAGTGCGAAGTTCGCCTTCGCAGGCCGCTTCTTCGCTCCCCCAACCTCAACGAGGACACAACTCGCCGCCATGCACAGCGGTGCACCGAGCGCTTCGCCTAGAACTAATGTATTTTCTTCTCGCAAATCATTGTCATATTTAAGATTGAGAAAAAGGCGCTACAGTATGCAGTGTGTTTCTTGTTGAGAAAACAGCCTCCGCCCGAGCTAGCATGATTCCAAGCATCACTCTGCCGTCCTGCAGAGGAAGGCAAAGACGAAGATGAGGCTCACTCGAAAGCGGGGACGTCAGCGTCGATGACAAATGCAGCCATCACAGGCCCGCATCCTCTCCACGTGATAAACTCACCCCTGAGCGCACGTTCCACTCTCAGCAGGCGGACGAGAGTGATTTAGCCGCGTGATAAACTGCCGCAGCTTGTCTGGCCGACGCTCTGGAATTCATTTTCTCGGGAGATCCGATTACTATTCAACATTGAGCTCCCTCGAGCACAGCGTGCATGTCGTCGCTGTGCTGTTCCCAGGTGGGAGAACTGGCGGGTCGCATGCCATGCCCGAGTGCCACTTTCCGACGCGAATTACCCGACAAATTTCGCAGCGGCCATCAGCGCGAATTGGCCATCCTCGCCGTAATGGAATACTGCTTTCATGACGGAATCCCAATATCTCACACTACTTGATAAATCGTCGAGACGTCCCGGACGGTGAAAAATGAAAAACCTGAAAACAGCTGCTTTATAATAAGACCCAAAAGTACCCCCGCTCCGGCCTGGGTATTGGGCGCGCCGTTTTCGCCTCGGAAGGCGGTCCAGGGTCGATACATTCATGGCAGCCCACCGAGGTTCGAACGTGACGCCCACCAAGGGAAGGAAGCGTGTGACACATCCCGGGGCGGTTGAGACCCGAGACAGCACACCAACCACCGGCTGTACAAGGCATCGCACAGGCACGGCACAGGCACGGCACAGGCACAGCCCCGCACAGGCATGGTACAGGTGCAGCCGCATGCGTGGCTATCGCCCTGTGCACATGAACGGGCCATACAATAACACTGTCGTTTAAGCATCGGTAGCTCAATGGTTGGGCTGGGCGTCGAATGTTGAGCCGGGAGACCAGAGGTACGGGGTATGAGGTGCGGGGTATGAGATATGAGGTATGAGGCGGAAACCAGAGGTACGAGGCGGGCACCCCCTCGCAGTGCTCGCCCTTCCCGCCAGGCTAAGAGGCAGGCGACGCCATATGGCCTGTTCAGTGCGTCGTAAAACCACAAGCAGCGACAACAACACTGTCAGCAGCGACAACACCTCAGCTTCACCTTGACGAGCATGACACCCCGGCCGAAACCGCGTATTTAAGAAATTGCCATTGGTTCTTCATTGCGTGTAAAGAAAATATACGACCTCCAATATACCAGGAGGTGCTATTGAAGGTCGTATATTTTCTTTACACGCAATATATAAAACCCAGGAGCATCTAAGAGCCATTCTTCGTTGTATTAAACATTGGTTCTTCTGTTGAAAGGTCAAATTCCAAACCCTCAAATAATGCTGTTTGAGGATTTGAGTGTAAAATAATGCTTAATGCTGTTTTACCAGATACCAGAGAACGGTTTACAAGAAAACGTCATTAAGGGAAAACGGGAGAGATGACTTTTTACACATGGCAAATGCAGATAGCATTAAGGTAAAATCATTTGAAACGGGAATTACATTTGGTATCTCTTTTCAGCTACACCCTCCTCACCTAATGACAAACCATCACCAATTTCCTCCCGCGTTTTCTTCTAGACCCATGCCTGCTCTACTCTATTAACAGAGGGACCAGGCCGCTCCGACCGCACGTACGCAGGACT